>CM071586.1:7061662-7255771 GCA_036426205.1 Ascaphus truei
CACATCCGATCAACTAAAGTTCATTATTAGAGTACATATCACATTATTTTAACACATTATCATCACTTTCAATTTAATTCACAATTCTTTTTAACAGGTTTGTGAACGGCGATGGGCCCGAGGTTTGCCCCGAGCTATGCAAAATTCATTCATGGACAGTTGGGAAGAAGATTACATTTGGAACAACTGTCACTATCGGGGCCCACCTCGTGCTCTCTCGCCGTTTCATAGATGACGTTTATATTCGTTTGGTCAGGTCGCCAGGTACAGCTTGAGTCGTTTTGAAGTGAAACTCTCTTTAGTTGGCAACCTATTCTGATGGGGGTAACAACGGGAGAGATGGGGGACAAATGTAAAACGGAAATATCGTCACGGATCCCCATTCCTCCCCCAATGCCTGCTGTGACATGCGGCGCGCGGCGTCGATAGCCGCCGGCGCCGCTCCTAACGGCCACGTTCCACACACGCACCCACTGTGACATGCGGCGCGCCGGCAATAGCCACCGGCGCCGTTCTAACGGCCGCCGTTAACCCCACACTCCCGCTGCCATGGTGTACAAATATGGCTGGCGCAGAGCTTCCGGTGCTGCGGGTGTGGTGTAGTTAGATGCGAAGCCCCCGCAAGTCCTCCCTGTTCAGCCTCTCTCCTCCCTAACTACGCTTCCCCTTCCCCTTCCATGTGTGTCCCCTGATGAGCGCCGCCAGGGGCCAGGAGAGCCGCCTTCCCTCCCCCACAACGTCCACACAGACATGGGAGGTTAGGCGCATGCGCAGATTTGACTGCCGGGTCCCGCAGGCCAAAAGCTATCTGTCATCCGTCATGCGCAGGCAGCGCATGCGCAGAGTCGCCCACCCCTCGTACAGCTAGTCTGAGGCTGAAGAGGAAGCGGCCGAGAGTGAGAGAGCACTGTCCCCATCCCCCCCGCGATCCACGCGATTGACACGAAGCAACAGCCGGGGGGGCTCGCCTCTTCACTGCTCCGGTAACGCGGGAAGGGGGGGTTTTTGGAGTTCACCCTTCCAACCGCACGACACTGCGATGTGGGGCCCTCTCACAATCAGGGTATCTGCCCCTCACATACGCCGGGCCTGGCAGCGGCCGCGTCTCCCTGGGGGTGGGGGTGCGGGGGAGGAGAGACTCAGACAGAGCCGCCGCGGGTCCGCAGCTCTGCCTGCGTTTTGGGGGGGGGGGGGGGGGGGGGGGGGCCGCCGCCGGGGGGGCGCGGGGGGGCCGGGGGGGGGGGGGGGGGGGGGGGGGGGGGGGGGGGAGAGTCTCAGACAGCCGCCGCGGGTCCGCAGCTCTGCCTGGGGTGGGGGGAGTCAGGAGGGAGGGGGCAGGACACAGAAAGAGAGACACAGATACACTGACACACATACACACACTGACTGACACACACACACACACATACACACTGACTGACACACACACACACTGACTGACACACACACTGACTGACACACACACACACACACTGACTGACACACACACACACTGACTGATACACACACACACATTGACACACACACACACACACTGACTGACACACACACGCGCACACTGACTGACACACGTACACACGCACACTGACTGACACACGTACACACGCACACTGACTGACACATACACGCGCACACTGACTGACACACATACACACGCACACTGACTTACACATACACACGCACACTGACTGACACATATACACACGCACACTGACTGACACACATACACTCACTGACCGACACAGAGAGAGAGAGACATACACTGACACACACAAACACACATTGACTGACACACACACACATTGACTGACACACACACATTGACTGAGACACACACACACACATTGACTGACACACTCACTCACACACTGACTGACACACTGACTGACACACATGCACACACTGACCGACACACATGCACACACTGACCGACACACATGCACACACTAACCGACACACATGCACACACTGACCGACACACACGCACAAACAAACACACATACATACTCTCTGACTGACACACATACATACTCTCTGACTGACACACATACATAGTCACTGACTGACACATGTGTGCCGAGCACGCGCGTTATAAGTCAATTTCTGCGACAAAAGTCAAAGAAGTTTCACTTACTATGCGCGTGCACAGCACACACAGCTTTTTTTTTATATACTTAAACTCTAACGATAGGGATTTGAAATTTACATTCAACCACCATAAGGAACATATAGAATTTTTAGACCTCGCTATTTATATCAGTAACAACAAAATAGAAACCAAAACTTTCTTCAAGTCGGTCCAGGCTAACAACTATCTTAGGGCAGACAGCCAGCATAACCCTAGCTGGATCCGGAATATTCCTAAGGGTCAGCTCACCCGCCTCAAGCGCAACTGTTCAAATTCGGAGGAGTATGCGCTTCAGGCGAGTGAGCTTAAAGATAAATTCCGTGATAGAAGTTACCCAGAAAATCTACTCGAGGCAGCTTCCCTTCAGGTGGAGAAAATTGAGAGAGACACATTGTTGGAATATAAAGATAAGAACAAAAAAGTATCTAACGAAAACAATGGAGTCTCTTTTATAACTCAGTACAATGAGATGGCGCCAAAAAATCGTCAGATTTTTAACAAACATTGGCCCATGCTCTTGTGCGATACGACTCTATCCAAATGTCTCCCAGAGAAACCAAAAATAATTTTCACAAAAGCACCAAACATCAAGATGCGTCTAGCACCTAGTTGTCCATTGGAAAAATCAGAACTGAAACCAAATAGCAAAAGACGGTTTTTTTTAAATGCACCAAATGTATGGCTTGTTCATTTAGTAATACCACTGACACCTCCCAATCTAATGTTACAGATAAAACATACACTATTAAAACATCAATAAACTGTGATTCCACATTTGTAATTTACCTATTGCAGTGCCCGTGTGGCCTGCAATATGTGGGCAGAACTGGAAGAAGTTATAAAAGAAGAGTGTATGAACACATCTATAATATAAAAAGAGGTTTAAATACACATAGTGTGTCTCACCATTTCAACATCTATCATAACAGAAACCCGATGGGTCTTAAATGTCAAGCCATTGAAATTGTACAACACAATTGGAGAGGTGGTAATTTATTGAAACAGATCAGTAGGCGTGAAGCCTACTGGATCTATGAATTAAAAACACTCTCACCTAATGGACTCAACATTGATTTTGATCTAGGCGTCTTTTTAAAATAACTTTATATAATGGATTTTTAAAATGATTTTTTATAAACAAGAGTTTTTTAAACATAATTTTTTTTATTAATTATAAGGTTCAAATGAAAGTGTATTTATTCTTATATATATTTATATTTTTATAATATATATTTTTATTTTTAATCTAGATCTTTTAAAATGGGTATTCAGCAAATAATAGCTGCTGCAATTATGAAAGCCAATAGCGTGCAGATGAGCTCACATCAATATGGAGAAAAACTATTTAAAACAGTACTAATTGCACCATGTGCATCCATCATATTATCTGTTATAATCTGATAAAGTTGGTGTATTATACATTATCTGTAATAACTGTTGAATTTTATGTATTTTTAACGTATTTATGTATATAAATGTTTGTATTTATGTTGTCTAGTTGTATGTTAAGGCTGACTTATACACAGGACGTGATTGACAGGCAGTGCATCCAATCACGGTTTGCAAAACGAACTGTGAGTGACACTTTAATCAACCAATGAAGTATGAACTGTCTTATTTAAAGTCACATGGACTGTGCTCATTTAACACCTGAAGAAGGGCGCATGGGCACGAAACGCCGTTGGCATTGAGAATTTAACAGCAGTAATACTGGCAGAGGAGCAGACCTTTTCAACAGCCTGGAGCCGCAGTATACAAGTGGTAATATCGGCAGAAGTACCCGTGTTGTAGTCCCGCCCGCTGTGACGCAACTCCGGACGCAGCGAAGGAGAGTCAAGTGGGGTGAAGGGAAGCATCGCCATATCGGCAGTGGTTGAGGGAAGCTCCCAACAGGCACATACTACGTGTGCGTGTGTCACAAGCACTACCCGTCGGACACCTACACCCATCCTACTGCTCGTGTTGCTAGGGGACCCTGCTGTAAGTAGGATTCCGGTTTTAAAACACCGGATCCTAGACCTGTCTCGTCACCAGTTACCTGCATTTTTATATGTTCATTAATATTTTTCCTTATATTTAGTCAGCCTACTTTTCAGTTGTTATTTGTGTATGTCTAATCTATGTCTATGTGTTTTTTGTATTAATCTCACAGTATTACACTAGATCATATTCTCTGTGTCTCCCCTGACTGTCATAAATATTCTGCTGATGGAACTGCTGTCACTGTGATCAGATTCAACCACCATCTGGTATTTTAATACTGCCAATTGAACTTTTATATCTCCCATTTGGACTCTAAGGCGCCGGTATGTATAGCTAGAATTTCCCATTACCCTGGCAGAGCCTCAGGGGTTGTCTCAGATCAGCAAACCCTGTTGTAGCCTGGCTATGGGCTGGGGGTATCCGGGGCAGTGGCAGACTTATGCCACCCCAGGGATACCTGCCAGCCAAGAGCTAAGGCGGTTGCATCTGGAGAGATGCCCCTGAGCTCATCCCTGGTAAGGGGGAGACAAGGTCAGGGAGGTAGGTGCACTCAGGTAGTTCCAGTGTCTGGGTTAGGATGGCCCAGGGGAGAGAGGAGTGCAGGTGGGCTGCAGGGAGGTAAGCAGCAGGCTGAGGTGCTGGTCCTAGGGGAGGCTAGGCAGGGAGACACCATGGAGCAGGGGGAGATAGGAGGTCAGTGGGGTGTTAGGCAGCTGGCAGAAGCTAGGGATGGACTAGGTAGGCAGAAGGTCCCTTGTTCTGACTGGGCAGGTGTGACCCCTCTGACAGATTCCCCTGGGTTCCCAAAGGAGGGGCTGTGGGTAGATGGGCAGCCAGGGAGGAGAGTCAGGAGTATAGCAGAGCAGCTACAGGTGGGCACAGGGCCAGAGCAGGTAGGGTCCCTACAGGATAGTGACATAGCTCTTTCCCAGACTTGGTTGACAGGAAAGCGACGGTCTGTGCTGAAAAGCTGGTCTCCTGCAGGTGCAGAGACATGCCAGTCTCTGGACAGTGTGCAGCCTGGTCTGCAACGGGGCCCCTTCACCATGGACTTGGTTCACAAGGCACTGGGTGGGGGGCAGAGGGAGGCAAAGGAGAATGCCCGGCAGCCAAGGTGGAGCCCTGCTCCACGGGATCTGGACTTTACAATCCACTGTGGCCAGGCCAATGTACTGGACAATGCCGGAGGACAATTTTGACAGGCCAACCCCTCAGGACTTATTGAGTGCTTCAAGGGTGCCAGTGGTACCCCAGTGCCTGGGGGAGGCGACTGGGGCACCAGGCACCCATTGAGCAGGGGAGGTGTGACGGTGGCGAGGATTTGGCCCGGGATTAAAGGGGTTACACCCCAATTGGCCACCCTCTAACCTCACCAGGGAGACAAGGGGTTAACTGGGCTGAGGCCCAGACATGTGATTTAACCCTTGTCATAACCTGAAAATGTATATTCCACTGTTCCCCTGTTTTATTGTTAATCAGTGTCTGCATCACACACACTGGGATCCATCCGGGAGCACAAGGGTTAATAGTAAAATAGTGATTATAGCCCTTTGTGTAACTCTCCCGCCTTTTCAGGCACCATTTTGCAGGCTCCAATAGGCCGCCATTGGAACTCCATGTATTTCAATGGCAAATCTTGCTGTGGAGTCCTGTTCCTGAGAAGACCAGCAGATGGCGTCCGAGAGGGAGAGCGGCGGTTTCCCATTGTAAGTCAATGGGCTCATTGACTTCAATGGAGAAATCTTCGAAAGAGCTTTCCAGGAACGAGTTGGCTGCCGTCCAAACCGCTTATCCGCAAAGCGGATACATTTTCAATAGGAGAGCTTTGATCACTGATAAGTCAAGTTCAACGACAAGTGGCGTGGGAATAAACAGTTCTAGGGCCCCTAGAAATAAAATTCTTTTTGTCCCTAGTTTCTAGACCTCCCCCCACTCGACCACAACCGGGTCCCGTATCCTGGACCCCCGATAAGGGTCGAACCGAGAAGAGCGGGCCGCGCCATAGGTTCCAATGGCGGCGGCAGAAACGGCTCAGGAAAACGACTAAGTGTGAAAAGCTGAAAATTGGTAATCCATAGCTCTGGTTCCGGAGGGCCCAGCGGATCAGGGTTTGGGGTATCTGTAGCCACTGCTCCGGCATCGCTGCAGAACCATCCTTGACCTGCTTGGACCAACCCGACGGAGTATGGACCCCCTTGAAAGTTCGGGATTCTTCCCATAGACTCAAATGGCGGCCAAACCCCATTGACCGGCTACGGCGGAAAAACCCCATTGACTTCAACGGCAACATCGCCCAGTTGAAAGTCTATGGCGGGGATTCCCATAGCCGCCAACGGCGGCGGTTTGCCATTGAAAATCTATGGCGGCGAAGCCCGTTGTTTTCAATGGGGATTTAGTGAAAAACCGTGATTTAATTTACAGCGGAGATTTATGTATTAAAATGTGAAACGGTTTTAAGTGTATTTGTGTATCTCCGGTTCCGAAGGTCGTAGCACGTCGCAAATTGGACAATAGGGTGTGCCAGTTCCGGCATTGAGAACTGGGAAGTTTGGACCTGCTGGACCTAACGGAACCGGATATTTTGATATGTTCATGTTTTATCTATCATACTGTGTTTCAAGGTGTGGGTAAAACCCAGAGGAAATTCCTTTGCATACCAGGGTAGCATATGGCCAGAAAGGCGACCCAATGTCTAGGACTTGAGTATGTTTCAAAGGATTTTGTCACCTCCACTGTTTGCATGAGGGCAGAGAGTACTCAAACCAGAGCAGTCTTCAAGTGTTCCATTTCACACCTCACAAACAAAGAATATCCTGCCAGGATCCCAAACTTGTAGACTAGCTGGCATTCCTGAGGTACAGGAGGGGTTATAGAAATGAGACCCCAGAGCTCTACTGCGCATGTACCAACTAGCAGGGGGGCATGGATCAAAATGTGTTCCCAGGTTAGTGAGTGGCTGGAGGTAATTGAAAACCAATCACCTGTACTTAAGGTTAAGGATAGGACCACAAAAGGTATATAATCTGTGGTCAACCCTTTATCCTTTGTCTGTTCTATACCATCTTGATTGCTGAGAGAAACGCTATGCACTGTCTTCCTGCCAGAGGTCTTTCATGTCTTTGGTGTCTTGATGACTATGAAGAGTGCTGTATGAACTGCCAGTCCAGATATGACTGCTTCATCATTTCCATTTTTAAGTAAGTGTCTATATTTTGCCTGTTATTTGTACATTTTGTGTGTTCAACTTTATCAAGGAATAAATTATATTTTATCATATCTAAGTCTCGTCCCAGCTCAGACCCAGTTATAAATATATATTATCTTTTATATATTTATGTGTGTAACATACAGCCTGCCACAAAGTCATCGTGACAGTGTCGAGGTGCTACGTCAGGGTACTAGGGACAGACAACTTGTAGATATCTGGAGGGAACAGCACCCAGGAGAAAGGGGATTTACTTTTTACTCGCACCCACATGACAGCTACAGCAGGATCGATTATTTCTTTGTGTCGATTAGACTGGTCCTGCAGATCTCCTATTCCGGAATCCATGATATTTCATGGTCAGATCATGCACCAATAGAGCTGCGGTGCTCCCAAATAAGGCTGGCTAGCCCAGGGGCAAATTGGAAACTCAATGAATCATTAATTAAGATCCCAGAGATCGCACAAACCATACGAGAAGAGATCTCACAATTCTTTAAGACAAACAAAGGCAGTGTGGAATCTCACATAACATTGTGAGAGGCTCATAAGGCCACTCTGAGAGGAATTTTGATAAATATAGCGGCGGGGAAGAAAAAAAAGAGAGAAGCCAAAATTAATCAGCTGAGAGAAAAGCTACATGAACTCTCTATACTACATAACAGGACGGGTAGAGAGGAGACACTGAAGGAGTTGAAGGATGTAAGAAGAGAACTTAATCTACTCCTTACCTCCCAGGCTGAAAAGACATTGAGTTTGACAAAGAGGAAATTTTTTGAAAAGGCGAACAAGCCAGATACCATGCTAGCAAATAAAATCCGCAACAGACAATCCAACTATACAATTCACGCAATTCAGACTAGGGAAGGAAAGTTAACCTCAAATCCCAAACACATAGTTGAGGCGTTTAGAACATATTATGAAGAGTTGTATGATGGGAAGAAGGTGAAACATAACGCTAACACGAGTAAGGCACTAGAGACTTTCCTAGCAGACTCGGATTTGCCCAGGTTGACGAGATTGGAGCGGGAGTTCCTGGAGAAGGAGTTCACAGCGGAAGAACTGCTAGAGGTAGTTACTAATCTTTAACCCGCAAAAGCTCCGGGCCCAGACGGATTCTCCAATTTATATTACAAAAAATATATTGGGATTCTGACCCCTTATTTGTTAAAGATGTACAATAATGTCCTGGATGGGGGGTCGTTCTCGGACCAGATGCTGCAGGTGTCCATCTCTGTGATTCATAAGCAGGGGAAAGACCCCACAAATTGCCCAAGTTATAGGCCGATCTCACTGATTAATTCGGATGTAAAAATCTACTCAAAATTGCTGGCCAATAGATTGAGTACTATTCTACCCAGGCTGATTCACCCGGATCAAGTTGGTTTCATTAAGGGTAGACAAGCGGTCGATAATACCAGGAGGGTTATTGATATTATAGATTACATAAATACCAACAAGATCCCAGGAATTATATTAAGCTTAGATGCGGAGAAAGCCTTCGATAGAATAGACTGGCCGTACCTGGATGCCACGCTTGCGGCGTTTGGATTTGGGAATAGAGTCTTGAGGGCAATTAAAGCATTATATACGAATCCTATGGCATGGGTAGTTCACCAGGGTTTCCCGTCATGATGTCTCAAAATCAAGAGTGGCACAAGACAGGGCTGTCCGTTATCGCCCTTGTTGTTCGCCTTATGCATGGAGCCACTAGCAGTCCGGATTAGAGGTAGCATGGACATTACAGGGATACAAATTAATTCCCTGGAACACAAGACAACATTGTATGTGGATGATGTCATTCTGACGCTGTCCAGGCCCCTAGTCTCTCTACCCAACCTTTTTGACCTGTTGGAAAAATTTAACAGGATATCAGGATTTAAGATAAATCAGGCGAAATCTGAAGCCATGAGTCTAAATCTCCCAAAAGATACAGAAAAACTAATAGAGATCAATTTTAATTTTAATTGGCAACCAAAAGCAATTAAGTACCATGGGGTCAATTTGACCAAGGAAGTAAACCTGTTATATAAGGCTAATTATCCTAAACTGTTGCAGTCCCTGAAGAGAGAGTTAAAAGAATGGGCATCATATGGCATCTCATGGATTGGAAGAATTTATAGTGTTAAAATGAACCTTCTTCTCAGATTATTGTACCTCTTTCAGATGCTTCCCATACCCATAGATAATGCAGATATTAGGGACATGCAGACAAAGGTTCTTAACTTTATTTGGAAAAACAATAAAGCACGAATAAAGGCTAGAATAATGATGAGGTCCAAAAACACAGACGGACTGGTGGTACCTTGCTTGTTCTCATATTATAGAGCGGCCCAATTATGTCAAATTATCCAATGGCATCTAGATCCGAAAGTACGCAGATGGGTGGGCATAGAGATCAAATTATGCGCCCCACTAGAAATGAGTAACTTAATTTGGTACCCAAAATCTCGGCTCAAAGAGATAAAGAAACCGCTAGCCTCAATGAACAACTGAATTGCAATCTGGGAGACCACTAAATTTAGATGTGCTCTGACTACGAGGCATTCGATGATGGCCCCGTTGTGGGGGAACCCAGATTTTGCCCTGGGGATGGAAGAAGGGGGGTTTACATGTTGGAGGGATGGAGGGTACAGGAGATTGAAGGATCTGGAGGGCAGGGACACAATCGAAACATTTAGCCAAATTCAGTCGGATAAGGACATTCCCAACATGGAATTTTTTAGATACCTCCAGATCAGGGCATTTTATACCAAACACATAAATCGTCCTAAGGTGACAAATTTTGAGATGCTCTGTGCACGAGGGCACGACACAGGGGGACTAACATATAGACTGTACAGAGAGGTGATCGATC
The DNA here is from genome assembly GCA_036426205.1 of Ascaphus truei. Taxonomy (NCBI): domain Eukaryota; kingdom Metazoa; phylum Chordata; class Amphibia; order Anura; family Ascaphidae; genus Ascaphus; species Ascaphus truei. The sequence continues at coordinate 7,071,836 of CM071586.1, forward strand.
CTGCTAATAGCCAGGGACTGAGACTAGGTTACATGACGAAGTGGGAGGCAGAATTAGGGAGGACGATAGAGGACGAGGAATGGACACAGATATTTGAGGCGGCAGCAAAGAGTTCGATTCGCACGACGTTAATGGAGAACTCATATAAGGTATTAATGAGGTGGTATCTCACCCCAGTCAGATTATCTAAATTTGTACCAGGTTACTTCCCCTTGTATCCTAGACAATGTGGAGAGCCAGGAGTCTTGTTGCACATGCTGTGGTCCTGCCCTCGTTTGGTCCCAATATGGGAACAGATTCAGGATTGGTTAAAGAGGATCTTGGGCCTCGAAATTCCCCGGGATCCCTGGCTGTTTCTGCTAAACAAGCCATTGGAAGATCTGTCACGGGAAGGTAACAAAATGATCGTTCACTTTGCAATGGCAATGAGGTGTGAGACCGCAGCATTGTGGAAACAGAACACGATTCCAACAATTGAAAAGATTCGGAACAGAATTTGGTTTGCCTGCCAGATGGAGAAGCTGACGAGTTTGGTCAACGACACTGGCTCAAATTTCCAAAAGGTCTGGCTGCCGTGGTTTGCACAAACAGACATCCCAGCGGCGAGCAATGCCTCCATTTGGCTATGATAGGAATAAGTGAGTTCTCCTGTGACAGACGGCACTCTGGGTGTATAGAGACGGGCCTAGCTAGGGGACGATTGGGTCGGGAAGTTAAGGGAAAATTCCTGTTTTGCCTTGAACCTTGTTGTGACCCTGCTTGTGCCTGACCCATTCCCTCTGTACCCTGGACTATGGCTTGTTATTGGATTTCTGCTCTCTCCCTCCCACGACCTCGGCTAACGTACCATGAAGATTCTACTCTCTCCATCCCCTGACCTCGGCTCACGACCACGATGACTCTCCTCTCTCCAACCCCGGATCACGGCAAGTACCTTTGTCTATCTACACTCTCCTACCCTGACCTGGCTACATGTCCCTGACTCTGCTATCCGGACCAGCCTCCATGGTTTAGGGCGGTGGTTATATACATTCCCCACCTCAGCCCCGCGGTCTAGTCCAGGTTGTAGTGAGTATCCGTGACAAGAAGAAGTTATAGGGAGAGGTTATATGGAATAATAGAAGTAGTTATAGGGCGCAGTTATATGGTGTAATAGGAGGAGTGGGAGCTGTTATATGGAGCAATAGCAGTTGTTTATCATCTTGTTTCTAAAAATGTGTTAGACTATGCCATAAAACAATTTCAAATGCAGATCGATATTTTGCTCCTATTAACATGAATGGGCTAAAACGCATATTTTGTCACGTGTATTTTATATAGCATTTCTACAGTAAGTAAATATGGGCCTACCTCATTGTCACAGGAGACCAGGTTAATTAACAACTTTTTATACCGGGATCATTGATTGAGCACAGCAAGGAGGTAAAATAAATTGTAATTTATTTCAGGAAAAGACATACACACAATGTAACACAATTTACAGGATTAACACACTTACTGGGAACGGGTCCAACTAATAAATCTATCCTTTAAACAAAATTCTCAAAAATGACCTCTGTAGGAGCCTTTGCAATGACCGGAACGTACTCAAGAAAGTCCTGGAACTGATTTCAGCATGCAATGCAAGATGCGACCGCTACGTTCTTCAGAAGTGAGACATAGAAGAATTTTGAGTCAAAATCTTTGAAGCCGGCTCGTGTCTATTCAGTACAGAGCATCTTTGAATTTGCCGCTGTTGGTTTGGCGCTTGGAATCTCCGCTCCTCATTGGCTGCAAGATTTCTTATGGTTTTCAGGGTCCCATTCGCAAACCTCTACAGTGTATCAGAGCGTGGGACTTTCCCTGCCAGCCATTCATCGATTTGCCGGTATTGTAAAGCCGGATGGGCACCTTTTTTCATTCTGGAAGGGGGTATGCTCCAACCGGGCACCTCTGCCTCTTTGCATACTGAGCCCACCCGCTGTCCAGGCTCCACAGAGTCTGTGCTCTGGCATAAGGTGGCCAGATAGCCCTGTGTTAGCACAGGATGCGGGTACTCAAGCTGAACTGCAGTAAACCTCCTATTCTAACACCTTGGCATCCCTGAGGCTTTCAAGTCCGGACTCCGCACAGAACCATAGGCACCAAGCTTGGTAGCCATCTGGTCCCACGAATACATGACTTGGAAATCCCACAGTTCATTTACAGGTTATCAGTACATATACCTATTAAATATAACTTTTTAATAAAATTTACTGTGTCCTGTCTTCTGTGTGATAAAATATATAAGTCCCTATTCTGGTGTCAGGGATGGAGTGAGAGTATATATTGCCTACACTCCCTAGCCTCATTCTTGGCACACTTTAGAAATACTTTTAAAATGTTTACACTCAAGAAATTACTCTAAACATTCTCACATAGCTGGATCACCCCCTGAACCCCTATACCAGGTTCAGGGTACCTGGGTATGTATCTGGGCACCACTCCTTATACTTGGACCCCCTGTTATACTAGGGACCCTGTGTATGGTTGCAGGTATACATTAACCCCTTCATGCCCATTTACCTGTTCTGGAAGATGCTGCAGCAGGAATCCTGGTGACAAGTCGCAAAAGCGTTTCCAGAGTCAGAGTTTGCCTGGAGCAATGTGCTTGGCTGCATCCGAGAATCTCACTCAATTTTCAGATCCAACTCTTGGGGTATCCCATAACTCTGGAACCCCGATACATAGACACATTCTGGAAAGACATGCTCTGGCAAACCCACCCTGAAATTTACAGCCTAGAAATCTCCCAGTCCCAGCACCCCAGGAAAGGCAAGACACAAATAAATCTTTACTGTCGCATAATTTACACAAAGTCACAGTAATGCATTTAGGACATCTGGGTCCCAGAGACGGCACTCTAGGACCTCCACACACGGATCAGGGGTAACCAAGTGGGCTGAACCTTTATTAGTGAGCCTTGTTAACCCCTTCACCGTGACACTCATCCCTTAATGTGCCCTGTGAATTAGTACATTTTTCTTTTCAAATGGGACACAGTAGTTCTTCATCTAATAAATCACTATTGTCCTCTGTTATTGACGACCATATTTACTGAAGCCTTCTTTGTGGAATAGACTGCAAGGTGTCTTATAGTATTGTAGAAGACTCCTTAGTATGAGGGACTGACCACTTAAACATGTCACCTCCATTAGTATACTTTGGTTCTAGAAGGGACTGACTATTAACAGAAATAGAATTTCTTTAGAAAAGAAGAAGAAGACTATTGATACAGTATTGTAAGATATCTAACTTCATTTTATGAATAACATAACATCGGAGATTGAATATATATATAATATATATATATATATATATATATATATATATATAAATATATATATATATATATATATATATATATATGTGTGTGTGTGTGTGTGTGTGTGTGTGTGTGTGTAATTATCAATCCTTTTTAAAATGTTATAGCAAAGACAATAACTTGTTAAAACATACTGTGATGTTTTGGTTTTGCTATTAAGTCTGGCAATTTCCCAATGAAAATGTTTCAACGTTAAAAAGTAAGTCATTCTTAATTAGCTTGTTAATAGCTACAGAGTTTAGATATACAGAAAGAGCGATGATAAATTAAGCAGAGAGAGGGTCCCTAGATGTTATCTCTCTGTGAGGTGACGTCCTTAAGGGATTGATATTCATTCACTGTTCATAATCCCTGCCCTTGTTTACAAATAAGAAATCAAACATCATGCCAATTAATTAGAGAGTTAACAGGAGGCTGTTACTAAGCACCTTGCATTGTAGGATGATGACCAAATGCAATAGATGTTAAATCTTACAATAACTTTATTGATGATGTCATTATTTATTTGTATTGCATTGCTTTTGCAAATAAACAAAGTTATCATTATTAAAACACAGTTGATGCCCTAACAGTAATGAAACATCTTGGGAATCACTCCCAACACAATTCATTATCTCTTCTTAGATCTGTTACAGAACTCTTGCAGCTGTTCCAATGAGACCAACTAAGCTTTGTGACCGCTGAAAGTTTTCTGCTGGGTTCTTACACATTGAGGAATATGCAGTGCATCAAAGCAGCAGAGTGTCAACTAGTGATGGACATTCCTGTGTAATTTTAATATGTTACATTTGTTAGGAATAAAGTGAACTGATGTTGTTGTTGTATCATTTTATTACAGTTTTTTAAGTACATTGTAGTAATAACGTTTGAAATAGAAATAAATGGATAGATAAACAGAAAGATAAATAGATAGAGACAGACAGACAGACAGACAGACAGACAGACATATATATATAAATAATATATATAATATATATATATTATATATATATATATATATATATATATATATATATATATATAATATATAGATATCTATATATATATATATAACTATATATGATATAGATATATATATATAATAACAAAAAGAGAAAAGAAGGTCAAAAATGGAGCACTCAAAACGTGTGTAATGAAAATAGAAAAATGGATTTAATTAGCAATGCAGAGTAAAACAAATAAGACACACCTAAACACATCCCACATATAATTAATTGCTGAATACAAAAGCTGATGAACAAAAAAAAAAACAATATATATCAAAGAACCCACATGTAAATTAGAGTCCTAATGGGACAAAACAAAACTAGGGGAAAGATAATTCCCCTAGAAATGTAAAAATGATCAGCCGATCACTAATAAGAATAGACTCAGAGTAATGGGAACACCCAATATAAATAGAAACCCTACATGTGAAGCAGATAGAAATAAATAACTAAATGCTGCAAAATAAACACATGAAAGAACAGATAAGGATAAATGTTGACATGGGGGAAAAAAGGGTTATTGGATGTAAACAGCAAAAAAACTAATAGGCTAAAGTGAAGATGGCAAATAACATTTCAAAAGCCATAAAAGTGTGGTTAGAAAAGCCCAAGAATGCCAAAATGCAAGGTTATGTCCTGATGGAAATAAGGTACATGCAGACATTCAGTTTGCAAGGGTAGGAAGGAGGTCCGAGTAAAGCACAATGTGCAACAAATACAGACCCCCAATGCTCCTTCCACAATGAGGTGGTAGTCAGCAGCCAGTATCAGGCACCCAAACAACAGTCTGAGTTGAGGACTGAGATAGACGCAAAAGTGACGTTGCACAGGACATGCGTGGATCAGGGGGGAAATGTGGAGGTGTGACGCGGCTCCGCTCCGATGGCCGTTTCGCCGTGAGGCTTCTTCCGGGAGCGGTTTTCCTCTGCATTGCTAATTAAATCCATTTGTCTATTTTCATTACACACATTTTGAGTGCTCCATTTTTGACCTTCTTTTCACTTTTTGTTATTATTTAGATCTTGGGTCAGGCTCACCGCCAGAGTTTAATATTTTATCCTTATTTCTGGTTTTGTGCATTATTCTTTCTTTCTTGAGTCAATTTGAATGCGGCACCTATGCTGTGTGTTTTCCATACTGCTGCGGCAGCTTTTATTCTAACATATCGCCGGTTTTTCCCTGGCTTTTTCCTGGAATGTGACGCTCTTCACCTGGCGCATGCCGCGTTCATTTTGCGTTCCCAGCCACGGGTCATGCGCGGCTGACGCGCGGTTGATGCGTTTATTGAGAATGGTTCGTATTTAATAGGTAGCTATTTTTCGCGTGTCCACCAGATGGCAGATATTCATGAATTGTAATGCGCATGCGCTTCAGTAATGTGTCGACTTGCAGGTGTTTCGTGTAAAAAAGATACCACAGTGTGCTATTGTAACTTGGCCTTGAGACTGAAGGAAGAGGTTGCAAAAATGTATCAATTTAAGCTTTTCATATTAAAGAAAGACAAAGACCAGTTTCGGTTACAGTATTCTCCAGAGACCCGCCCGCCATGAGTGTTCAAGTGCAGCCCGCTTTCCAAAAACTCGACAGAAGTTACGCGTATTTGATATGGGCCGCGATTAATGCAACAGAGGATAAGATGGCAACAGTTGTTCAAATTTATCAGTATTTTATCAAAAACTATGACATTTACAAATTTTCGCCAACTCCTCATACGTGGAAGCGTGCAATAAGGAAAAGGTTATGTAGCGATCCCTGTTTTTATCGTATTGAGCCACAATTTGTTGGAGGGTATTGGTGTGTATCACCGGCTTTTTCCTGTATCTATGATCATGATGACAGCAAAAGGCGAAGGGTTGTGTTAAAACCAACTAAGAAACGACAGTCACTGCCAAGCAATGCACCAGCACCGGCTTCCAATGACGGTCCCGCCGTCAGTGACAACCCTGAGCCTGAGCCGGATTTCGCATGCAGTTTCGATCAGGCTTGCATGTACCTAAGCAATTTCCAGCCTCATCAGCTGACTACAGGTGGACTAGTCCCGCTGCAAACTATCGACGTGGATGATCAAGAATGCTGGACTGGCAGTGGACCGGCGTCGGCGCTAGCTGAATGGGAAATTCTATGGTGAGTTTTGTTGCCGTATTATTTTCTGTGTTTTTTTTATTTTGACAATACAGTATTCAAAAGTCAAGTGATTCTCCTGTAAGCAATATCATTGGCTGAGCGGCTTCTACAGTACTGCAGATACTGAACAATTGGTGGAAAGCTAGGTGCATGCGCATTGGAGCCTTCTTGAAACGCATATGCGTGTCATCGCATCGACAGTAGGCGCATGCGCATGTGAACAGGAGACGCCCCCCGAGAAAATTATTTGTGGGACTGGCTGGGGCTTCTTTAGGGGGCTGACCATTACAGTAAAACTTTTCTTTTTGTTTATCCTCAGAAAAGAAAACGGCTAATGGAGGGATTTCGATGGATAATATCGCTTTGTATAACAATGCCTGCACATTGCTGAATTGGATTTAAAAACCCACGTACCGGAGTCTACAGTTTAGTTGCCGTTGTTATTGATTAGGATAGAATACTGTACCTCAAACAGTATGCTGGTGTTTTCCGGCCGTACAGTATACTGTACAATACTTTTTTATATACAGTACATTAAACTGTGTAATAAACCCGAAAAAATAAAAACTAAGCATTTATTCTACATGTACTGTATCACATACATTATGTGTCTTCTACAGTATACAGTGCCAGTACATACAGTACAGTACAGTCTGTGTCCGCTATTTTTTTTTAATACTCTTATACTGAGCATGCCTACAGTATACAGTACAGTGCAGTATGCCTCGACATTCTAGAAAGACTGTATTTTGTTACAGTAGCAAAGGAGCAAATGGAAACAATGTAAGACAAATCAACATGTTCTTTTATTGGTGGAGTAAGTACAAAAACATTTATTTACAAATACTGTACAATGTAGAAACATTTTAAGTGCACAGCAATTCAAAACATCAACAGGTGTATGGTTTACTGCTACATGTGTGAAAACATTTATTCTTTATTCATAAAATAAGCAAAACGCAACAAATCCTTTTATTAAAGAACGACAAGTCAAAACATACTGTATACTGTACAGTGGGATGGTGTGCAAAACAGTCTGCACCAGTACAGTCCTCGAGGGCAGCAAACAGGGCAGGTTTTCAGGACAACCTTAAAATATTTCTGTATAAATACAAGTAAAAAAATACACAACAACATCGCCTTTATTTAAGTACAGCAGATCAAAACATGCAGAGTACAATACAGTTCAGCACACGAGTATGGTCTTACCTGTGATTACAAAAAAAAATTATTCATAAAATGCAGTGTACAACCGAAACATCTCCTTTATTAAAGAAACATATACAGTACGGTGGGATGGTGCGCAAAACTGTCAGTCAGACCTGCACCACTACAGTCCTCGAGCACAGCAAACAGGACAGGTTTTCAGGACAACCTTGAAAATCGTGCCTATTTGCGGCCTCCAGGGACTGGAACTGTGCTGTAGTGTGTGTGGACAGCAAGTTAAAACATTTCTGTATAAATACAACTAAAAAAACACACAACAACATCTCCTTTATTTAAGTACAGCAGGTCAAATCATGTACAGTACAATACAGTTCAGCACAACAGTATGGTCTTACAGAGAGTCCTCCGCATTGTCCATCCATGGCCGATTCCTTGCATGGCGCAAAACGCCATTAATGCAGTCTCGAACGCCTTTCATTACAGGATCTGTAATTGGATAAAAGCGTCGCATTTCATCCAGAATGTTTTTCCTTAAATTGACAGGAAGCGCCTTTTTTACGCGATTCCCATCGTAGTTCACTTTGAAGGCCCAGTCGCAGTACAACGAGTAGGGAACATGGTGCTTAAAAAGTAACAAGGCATACTTGTGGGGTGCACCAGCACTCTTCACCCTATACTTCTCCCTGAGCGCCGGTGGCAGATCGCACGGGGTGATGTCGGGCACCGTATCGATGTGAGCAAATGTAGGTCTTCTGGGAGCGCGTGTGCTTGAGGTGACGGGCGATGCTTGGTTGTCTGGGAGGAAGCTTTCCTCCGGTCTCGGTCACCGTGTTGTCTCCTGGCGTGGTCTTGACGGGGTTGTCATGTCCTCCTCAACGGCATACATGTACACTGCATCTTCTGGTGGAGGGGGTGCGCTTGGTGATGGAAGAGGGTCGAAGGTCCCATTCATCACATCCATGTCACCACCCTGCTCTAGCGTCGGGGACATAGGGGCATTAACATCGAGCAAATAATGGATGCCCGCTATGTCAGCCTCTATCTTCTCCATCCGTCGATCCATCCATTGATCCATTTGTAGCATCCGTTGCTCCACATTTAGCATTGTCTCCAGAAGCAGATCTATCTTTGGTAGCACAATAGAATTCCCGGGGAGATCCACAGTTATCCCATTCAGCATCCGGTCTAACGAGCTGCTTCTTGTGCATGGCGTGTGGACATCTGGGGGGATGGGTGCAACCGAGGATGACATGGGGGTTCCATGGAGAGAAGGGGCAGCAACATCGAAGAGTGGAGGAGGTGACCTGTGGATATCCGGTCCAGGAGAAGCGGCAGCGTCGTCGAAGAGGGATGGAGAAAGTGACCTTTGGATTTCTGGGCGAGAAGCAGAGTCGTCTAAGAGCAAAGGAGAAAGTGACCCGTGGATTTCAGAGGCAGTGTCGCCGGATAGAACTGGAGAAGATGGCCCGTGGATTTCCGTGAGGGCGGCGGCAGCATCAAGGACGAGGGGTGGAGAAGACGGGCTGAAGTTTTCCGGGACAGTGGCGGCAGAGTCGTCAAAGCGTATGGGAGGTGGTGGTCTGTGGGTTCGATGGGTTGGCTGGCAATCATTTTGCGTCGAGAGTACATCACTGTATATCTTCTTGACATAATAAAGCTGACGTCTATGAAAACCCTTAGCCTTTGGGCTCAGCAGAAGGTTTTCTTTATTGGCCTTAGCCTGTCGCTTTTGCCTTGGCGTGGAAACGGCACCCGCCTTTCGCTTTTTGTGCTTGACAGGCACGGCAGTGGCGAGTGGGTTCCTGCGTCCGTAGAATAGGGGTTGCTCCATGAAGCAGGTGGCACAATGCAGTATCTGGACAAGGGCAAGTTCAGATACAGATCATCGAGTGGTGGGTTATGCAAAGTGTGTAACCTTTTATGCATGGCGACCAGGTACAGGTGTTAAAAGTGGGCGTACTCTAATGTGAGTCATTAACGTATAAATACACCATCCATTTTGTGGATTCACTGCACATTGAATATACATCGACTAAACATCGAATATAGATTCTTGTGTTTGTATTTCTTTCTAATGGCAGCAATACCTGTTAAAAAGATTTCCAAGGAGCTCAGCATGCGAATTAAGGACATGTACACGAGCGGACACCGAATTGCTGCTATCCAACGCTGGTTAGCTACTTCTGGCATCGTTGTGCCAGCAACCACTGTGAATCATCATGCACATGGAAAAAACAGAGACCGCAAAAGGGCACCAAGGGTAACTAATGCGCAAGTTTATTTATACAACTTTAAAAAAAATTTATTTTAATTTAAATATAATATTTTTGTTAATTCTGTTGATTTATATTACAACAGTATATATTTTGTATATTTATATTTATATCAGTACTGTATATATATTTTGTATATTTATATTTATATTACAATAGTTTATATATTTTGTATATTTATATTTATATTTATATTACAACAGTGTATATATTTTGTATATTTATATTTATATTACAACAGTATATACTTATATTTTGTATATTTATATTTATATTATAACAGTATATATATTTTGTATATTTATATTTATATTACAACAGTATATATATTTTGTATGTTTATATTACAACAGTATACTGTATATATTTTTTATATTTATATTTATATTACAACATATATATATTTTGTATATTTATATTACAACAGTATTCTGTGTATATTTTGTATATTTATTTTTATATCACAACAGTATATATATTTTGTATGTTTCCATTTATATTACAACGGTATACTGTATATATTTTGTATATTTAGTTCTATATTACAGCAATATATATAATTTCTATATTAATGCATATTAATAAAACAATATATTTTGTTTACATTGTAGGGAGACAACTCTTCTGGTGGACAAAATAAGTGAGGAGAATGATGAGAAGAGTGCATTAAGGGTCAAAAACACTTTGCAGGAAAAGCACAATCTGACTGTATCCGAGAGCAGCATAAAGAAGATGAGACGCAGCATTGGATGAAAATATGGACGTGTGAGGTTAGTACTGGACAGTACAGGAGGTAAAAGTGTTGTTTAGGAAACTGAACTGTACCGCTAAAATTATTTATTCCTTGTCATTACAGAGCGTACCCCATGATACGGGACGCAAACAAAATCAAAAGAGTGGTCCAGGCCCAGGCATGGATCGACAGTGGGGAAACTTTCCAGGATTGCATCTTCACTGACGAGTCTACTGTGTCGCTGGAGAGATTTGCAAGCTTTGCATTCCACAAAAAAGGCCGCATATCTTTGAAGCCGCAGCCAAAAGATCCATGAAGCTGCATGTGTGGGCTGCCATCTCTAGGCGTGGACCAGAATGCATTGTCATCTTTGAAGGTAAAATATATCAAATATAATGTAGCCTTATGCACTGTACTTTACTAGTGTAACCTTTCTGTATGCACTGTACTGTACTATTGTGCAGTTTTTTGAGCACTTTTATTTTCTTGCTATAGGAATAATGAATAAAGCTTTCTTTCAAGACAACATTGTCCCTGAGATAGTGCAATATATTACATGCGAGTTCCCCAATGGTCACCGCTTCTACCAGGACAAATATCCAAAGCACACCGCGTCAACAGCGCATATCCTTGAGCGCGGTATCAACTGGGTGAAGATGCCAGCGGAGTTAGTGCAGTAGACCGTGTCTCATTTTTTCCCCCACTGCTTTTACTGTATACTGTATCTCTTAAACTAATTGTCCTTTTTTTCAATGACAGATCGCCAGACTTCAATCTGATCGAAATGGTCTGGCATCAGCTGAAGGACCATATCCGGAAAGTGGCGAAACCCTCCAAAAAGGACGAGTTATTGAAAGGCATAATGAGTTTTTGGAATGATGTACTTACCGGGGAATGCTGCAATAAATATATAGACCATATTGCCACTGTGTTGCCCATTGTCATCGCGCGTGATGGGCAAGCATCAGGAAAGTAGTACTGTGCTGTAGTATTGTAAGTACAGTATGATACAGGTAAGTATGGCACAGATTTTTTCTTTCCCAATAGTCAGAGTATACAATAGTTACAGTTTTTTCTTTACAGAGAGAACAGCACCAGCCATCAGGTTACAGTACACAGTATTTAACAGTAGTCAGAGTATACAGTAGTTCCAGTATAGATTAGTTTGACAGTACTACAGTAACTGCCTACTAACTGCTCAATTTTTTTCTTTCCGGAGAAAAGGAAAAAAGGGTTGCCTGGGGGGAGGTGGGGTTTTGTGTCCAGTCTAATCTGTTTTGTACAGTAAAATGTACAGTATATAAACAGCAGTATTGATGTACACAAAACCTCTCCTCTCTCAATGAACTACTGTACTGCACACAGAATGAGGAACAAGATAAAGACGGAAAAAATTATATTACTATATATATAAATATATTATACATTATATATTATTAAATAATATTCTTATAAATGTGCATTATTCATGTTTATCCATGTTTTACAAATGTTTTCTAAATGTTTATCCAATTTCAATCTGCCAGAAGAACTTAAAAAAGACTGCATTATGTATTATTCATGATTATTTTTATATTTGTATTTTTTGGTTCCTGATAAAATAAAATAAATATTTATTTACATTCCTGCTAATCATAATCATTGACAACCCTCCCCCCACACACACCTACAGTACACCAATGAATAAGAATGAATGACAAAACAACATGAATCAGTTAATGGTTTTTTTAACTCTCAATTCTCACAATGCTGTGCAAATCAGATTTACATTTCAAATTCGAGAAGGGATTTTCCAAAGCGTTACCGTAAACAAAGCCTCAAAGTGTTGGGGGGTTGGGTGAGTCATGCGTTAGCTCCCATCTCAAAGAGGATTACAGTACATGCAGGAATAGTGAGGTGATTGACGCTCGGCTAGGGACGGATTAAAAACACAATGACTAGCTTCAGAAAATTAATGACTCTGTGGAGGGGGGGGGGAGTTGGGTGAGTCATGCGCAGTATGCAGCTAGCTCCCATCTCAAAGAGGATTACATTCAGAAAATTAATGACTCTGTGGAGGTGTCCGTCGATAAGAGTTTGTGTGGGCGTGGGGGAGGGATGACGGATTAGTTGTGCAGCAGTTCAAAGAAATTACATAGAGTAGAGTACAGTAATTTCAAAAGGCAGTTCAACATAATGATTTGATCCTTACACTCCCATATACAGTACATAAAAAGCACACAAATCAACCATGTGCAGTCAAACGAACAGGGTCACAGTCAAAAGCTACAGCACAGATTGATTATCGTAATATCAAGATTGTTTTTGCAGGCTTGTTGATAAAATAACAGTTAAAAAATTATAATTAAAAAAAAAAAAATTTTGGGCACTCAAGCAAGCAGTGGTGGGTGAAGTTACAGGCGCATGAGCAGTAATCAACTAGCTCCCATCCGAAAGAGGATTACACACAGGCGCATAGAGAGGTGATGCTCTGTGCAAATCAAATTTGAGAAGGGATTTTCCAAAGCGTTACTGTAAACAAAGCCTCAAAGGGTTGGGGGTTGGGTGAGTCATGCGCAGTAAGCAGCTAGCTTCCATCTCAAAGAGGATTACACGCAAGCACAGTGAGGCTTTGTAGCTCGGCTATGGACAGATTAAGAACACAATGTTTAGATTCCGAAAATTAACGACTCTGAAGAGGGGGGGGGGGGGGTTTGGGTGAGTCATGCGCTGTAAGCAGCTAGCTCCCATCTCAAAGAGGATTACATGCAGGTGCAGTGAGGCTTTGTAGCTCGGCTATGGACGGATTAAGAACACAATGTCAAGATTCAGAAAATTAACGACTCTGTGGAGGGGGGGTTTGGGTGAGTCATGCGCAGTAAGCAGCTAGCTCCCTCCCATCTCAAAGAGGATTACACGCAGGCACAGTGAGGCTTTGTAGCTCGGCTATGGATGTACTAAGGACACAATGTCAAGATTCAGAAAATTAATGACTCCGTGGAATTTCAAATCCTTGAGCTAGCCTTGTGTGTGTTTGTGGTGGATGGAGCTACAGGGTACAGCTGCATGAAGTTCAAAGATAATGACATACTGTACTATAATTTCAGTACGTACAGTAAAAACACACAAATCAACCATGTGCAGTCAAACGCACAGGGTCACAGTCAAAAGCTACAGCACAGATTGAATATCATAAAACAGTATCGAGATGGTTTTTGCAGGCTTGTGGAGAAAAAAATTAGAATAAATTTTTTTTTTTTTTTTTTTTTTTTGGTCACTCACTCAAGCAAGCAAGCAGTGGTGGGCGAAGTTACAGGCGTATGCATAGTAATCACCTGCTGTCAAGCAGGAATGTGATTAAAACCAGACACACGTTCAAAGGAATGGTTTCGGAGAGATGTACTGCATGGTAGAGAAGATAAGAAGTTGAAATACCCTGCAGTGCAGTTAATTATCCTGAGTGAGGGGAGAGCGCTGTATATGCCAAAATGTGACACTGTTACAGTACTGTACACGTCTTTGCGTTTCAACAATTTTCAAATGAGACATACTGTACAGTACAGCACTGCAAATGCATGTATACTTTAAATATGCAAATTTACAATTACTGCGCACGCACACGCAGACTGTGTACTGACGTAGGTTGAACCGCGAAGGTATTAGACTTCCAAGACAACAGCTTGAAAACGCCCCCCTGAGTTTTTACACGGCATTGCAGTATTGCAGACAGTGAGAATAAAATGCTAATATCACGAGCGCTAAAATAACGCAATTCACTCCGGGCAAAATTTTTTAAAAAATGCACCTAACCGGGATTATCGGAGAGCCGCGGATCTAGCCGATTTAGACTCAGGTCGACTGCAACTGTATTTGTTCGATCCTTCCGAAAAAGGGAACAACCCTCTAAATTAACTGTCCAGTCATGAGTTTCATCCCACCATGTTTCAGTAATGCCTATGATATCATATTGCTCCCTTGCAGCTATTAATTCAAGCTCCCCCATTTTATCTGTCATGCTTCTTGCATTAGCAAGCATGCATTTCAGTTTTTTTCAGTCTGTAATATTATCTTATGTGCTCCTTCATTTCTGCGCCCACTTGGTTTAGTCTTTAGTTTTCTAGTATTATCTGTATTTACTATCGTTGTCTCACTGCATGTCAAAATCGCACTTGCCCCCATTCTACCTCCATACCACCTTGTATCCTCTATTCCATTTAGTTAATTATCTGTTTCACTCCCCTCCCCCCTCCATCCTAGTTTAAAATCTCCTCCAACCTTTTTAGCATTCTCCCCCAAAGCACAGAAGATCCCTCTTCATTGAGGTGCAATCCGTCCCTGGAATATAGATGGCACCTCTCAGAAAAGGAGTCCCAGTGCTCTAAAAATCCAAACCCCTCCTTCCTGCACCACTTTCTTAGCCATGCTTTAACCTCCCTGATCTCTGACTGTCTCCCTGCGGTAGCGCATGGCACTTGTAGTATTTCAGAAAATACTACCTTGGAGGTCCTTGCCTTATGCTTTTGGCCTAGATCCCTGTAATAATTTTTTAGGATCATCCATCTTTCCCTAACTTTGTCTAATAATAACTGTACTATGTGTATACACAGCTCTGAGTTTGTATTTTATATATATATACAGATGATTTCACCATTTCACAGAAGATGTGACCTGTAGCACAGGACGCCAAGGTGGTTACCCATTCAACTATAATATTAATGTTTGAGATACAGCCGCGGCCCCTTTTATTCTTCAACATCTCCGAATTTTTTGGGGGATTTTTCCCGAATGCCACGCACTTCACCGCACTTTTCCACGTTCATGCCGCATTCTGACCGCATTCAGACCGCATTCATGTTGCATTCACACCCGCGGTTGATGTGTTTATTGATAATGGTTCGGATTTAATTGGTTGAAATTCTTCGCGTATCCGCCAGGTGGCAGATATTCATGAATTGTAATGCGCATGAGCTTCAGTAATGTGTCGACTTGCAGGTTTTTAAAAGAATACCACAGTGGTCCATTGTAAATTGGCCTTGGGACTGAAGAAGTTACAATAATGTATCAATTTAGGATCTTATATTAAAAATAAATGCGCAGTGTCTGGTGTTCTATTGTCCTGAGAGTTCCGAGTTGAGTGCACAACTGCAGTCCATGTTCCAAAAACCTGACAGAACGTACGCTTATTTAATATGGGCCGTGATCAATGCAACAGATGATAAGATGGCATCAGTTGGTCAAATTTATCAGCATTTTATTGAAAACTATGACTTTAACACATTTTCACCAGATGCTCATGTGTGGAAGCGTGCAATATGGAAAAAATTATGTATCGATCCATGTTTTTTTCGTATTGATCCCGATTTTATTGGAGGGTATTGGTGTGTATCACCGGGTTTTTCCCTTATCTATGATCATGGAGACTTCAAAAGGCAAAAGGTCATGTTAAAACCAACTAAGAAACGTCAGTCGCAGGCAAGCAATGCGCCAGCACCGGCACCGGCTTCCAATAACAGTCCGACCATCAGTGAAAACCTGGTGACCGACAACCCTTGCTGTCTGTACCCGCCCGGATACCTGCAGCCTGAGCCGGATTTTGTGTACAGATTCCAGCAAGCTTGCATTTACCTAAGCGATTTCATGCCTGATCAGCTGACTACAGGTGTAGTAGTCCCGCTGTCACCTGTCAACCACGTGTATGATCAAGAATACGGGACTGGCAGTGGCTCGGCGCCAGCTGATTGGCTAAGTCTATGGTGAGTAATGTTGACGTATTTTATTCTGTTTTGAAATATCAATGCACAGTCAAGCGATTCTCCTGTAAGCAATATCATTGGCTGAGCTGCTTGTACAGTAGATACTGAACAATTGGTGGAACGCTAGGCGCATGCGCATTGGAACCTTCTTGAAATGCATATGCGTGTCATAACATCAACAGTAGGCGCATGCGCATGTGAACAGGAGATGCCCCCCGAGAAAATTATTGGTGGGACTGACTGTGGGAACTTCTTTAGGGGACTGACTGACCATTACAGTAAAACGTTTACTTTTTGTTTTTCCTCAGAAAAGAAAACTTTGTCATCTCATGCGGAAAACGGCAAATGGAGGGATTTCGATGGATAATATCGCTTTGTGTTACAATGCCTGTACATTGCTGAATCTGATTAAAAAAAACATGTACCGGAGTCTACAGTTTAGTGGCCGTTGTTATTGATTAGGATAGAATACTGTAACTGAGAGCTTCATAGAAAACCTGAAACAGTCTGCTGTTGTTTTCAGACCATATACAATACTTTTTTATATATACTGTATAATAAACCCGAAAAATAAAAAGTATGCATTTATTCTACATGTATTCCAGTACATATGTGTATTCTATACCCGTACAGCATGTACGGTATTGTTTTAATACTCTTGTGATGTACAGTACTGAGCAGGCCTACACTTTACTGTAGTATGCCTTGACAGTACTGTACAGTATGTTCTAGAAACACTGTATTTTGTTACAGTATAAAAGGAGACAATGGAACAATTTAAAACAAATCAACATTTTCTTTTATTGGTGGAGTAAGTACAAAAACATTTATTTACATATACAATTTAAAAACATTTAACGTGTACAGGATAACCTTGAAAACCCTCGGGGACTGGAATTGTGCAGGTCTTGTGTACAGTAAGTAAAAACTTTTCTTCATTAATACAAGTTAAAACATGCAACATCTCCTTTATTAAAGCACAGAAAGTCAAAACATGTGCAGTATAGCACAACAGTATGGTGTTATTAAAAAAAATTCTTTATTCATAAAATTAAAAAAACGCAACATCTCCTTTATTAAAGTACAGAAAGTCAAAACATTTACAAACACATTTACAAAAAATAAACAACAGTTGAACAGTCACGCAATTTCGATCCCCACCAGATTGTCCTTCCAGGGCCGATGCCTTGTATGGCGCAAAATGCAATTAATGGAGTCTCGAACGATTTTCATTAAAGGATCTGAAATTGAAAAATAGCGCCGCAATTCCTCCACAATAGTCCTTTTTAAATTTTTAGGAAGCGCCCTTTTTTTCGCGATTTCCTTCGTAGTTGACATTTTTTGACCCACCCACAGTACACCAAGTAGGACACGTGGTGCTTAAAAATTAACATGGCATACTTCTGGGGTAAACCAGCACTCATCACCCTATACTTCTCCCTTAGTGCCGGTGGCAGCTCGCGCAGGATGATGTCGGGCACCATATCGATGCAAGCGGGTGTGCTTGTGGCGGCAGGCGAGGGTAAGTTGTCTGGGAGGAAGCTTTCCTCCTGTCTTGGTCGCCGTGTTGTCTCCTGGTGTGGTCTTGACGGTGTTGTCATGTTATCCTCCTCCTCAACGGCATACATGTACATAAATTCTTCTGGTGTAGGGGGTGCGCTTGGAGTTGGAAGGCGGTCGAAGGTCCCATTCATCACATCCATGCCAACCTTCTGCTCCGGCGGCGGGGATACAAGCGCATGAACACTGAGCAAATTATGTATCCACGCTATGTCTGTCTCTACCTTCCCCATCCGTCGATCCATCTTCTCCATCCGTTGATTCATATTTAGCATGGTCTCTAAAAGCAGATCTATTTTAGTCGAGTTCCCGGGGATATCCACACTTAACCCATTCAGCATGCGGTCTAACGTGGATGGGTGCTACGGAGGATGAGATGGGGGGTTCCCTGGAGAGAAGCGGCAACGTCGTCGAAGTGGGATGGAGGAGGTGACCTGTGGATTTCCGGGAGAGAAGCGGCAGCATCGTCGAAGAGGGATGGAGAAAGCGACCTGTGGATTTCCGGGCGAGAAGCAGCAGAGTCGTCTAAGTGTAATGGAGAAAGTGACCCATGGATTTCAGGGACACAAGCGGCAGCGTCGTCGAAGAGCAGTGGAGGAAGTGGCTTGCGGGTTCGATGGGTTGGCTGCCATTTGTTTTGCCTTGAGTGTACATCACCGAATTTCTTCTTGACATAATAAGGCTTACGTGTATTAAAACCCTTAGCCTTTGGGGTCAGCAGAAGGTTTTCTTTATTAGCCTTAGCCTGTCGCTTTGGCCTTGGCTTGGAAACGACTGTCGCCTTTCGCTTTTTCTGTGTGATAGGCACGGCAGAGGCGAGTAGCTTCTTGCATCCGTAGAATCGGGGTTGATCCATGGAAGCAGATGGCACAATGCAGTATCTGGACAAGGGAAAGTTCAGATAAAGATCATCGAGTGGTGGGCTATGCAAAGTGTGTTACCTTTTATGCATGGCGACGAGGTACAGGTGTTGAAAGTGGGCGTACTCTAATGTGAGTCATTAACGTATAAATACACCATCCATTATGTGGATTCACTCCACATTGAATGCACATCGACTAAACATCGAATATACATTCTTGTGTTTGTATTTCTTTCTACTCGCAGCAATGCCTGTTAAAAAGATTTCAAAGGATCTCAGCATGAGAATTAAGGAGATGTACACGAGCGGACACCAAATTGCAGATATCCAACGCTGGTTAGCTGCTTCTGGCCTCGTTATGCCATCAACCACTGTGTGCTATCATGCACACGGAAAAAACAAATAACGCACGAGGACACCAACGGTAACTAACGCGTAAGAATATTTATATAACTATATAATACAGTATATGAATTATTGTTTATATTGCTGCATTTTAATAGAACTATATATTGTGTAGATTTACAGTATCTAATTTTATAGTTATTTCGGTATATTTATGCAGTATAACTACAGTATATAATACAATATTATTGTTTATATTGCTGCATACTAATAGAACTATATATTGTGTAGATCTATCTAATTTTATACTATTTTTACTGTAAATGATGTGCTGTACTTGTGGCCTACTGCACAGTAACTTACAGGATTATTGTTTTTTTGTACACTGTAGGAAGACAGCTCTTCTGGTGGACAAAATAAGTGAAGATAATGATGAGAAGAGTGCCTTAAGGGTCAAATACACTCTGCAGCAAAATTACAATCTCACTGTATCCGAGACCAGCATAAAGAAGATGAGTCGCAGAATTGTATGGAAATATGGACGTGTGAGGTTAGTACTGGAGAGTACAGGAGGTTAAAGTGTTGTTTAAGAAACTGTACTGTACCTATAAAATTATTCCTTGTCATTACAGAGCGTACCCTATGATAAGGGACGTTAACAAGATCAAGAGAGTGGTCCAGGCCCAAGCATGGATCGACAGTGGAGAAACTTTCCAGGATTGCATCTTCACTGACGAGTCTACTGTATCGCTGGAGAGATTTGCCACCTTTGCATTCCACAAAAAAGGTCGCATATCTATGAAGCCGCGTCCGAAACACCCAGTGAAAATGCATGTGTGTGGTGCCATCTCTAGGCGTGGACCAGGATGAATCGTCATCTTTGAAGGTACAGTAAAATGTATGTCACACGCTTTTGCCTTATGCACTGTACTGTACTAGTGTGCAGTTTTTTGAGCACTTTTCTTTTCTTGTTATAGGAATCATGAATAAAGCTTTTTTCCAAGAGCAAATTGTGCCTGAGATTGTGGAATACATCACACGGGAATTTCCAGATGGTCACCGTTTCTACCAGGACAACGATCCAAAGCACACCGCGTCAACAGCGCATATTCTTGAGCGCGGTATCAACTGGGTGAAGACGCCAGCGGAGTAAGTGCGGTGACCGTGTCTCATTTTTTCCCTCTGTTTTTACTGTGTACTGTATCTCTTTAACTAATTCTCCTTTTTTTTCCCCTCCAATGACAGATCGCCAGACTTCAATCCTATCGAAATGGTGTGGCAGAAGCTGAAGGACTATATCCGAAAAATCGTGAAACCCTCCAAAAAGGATGAGTTGGCGCAAGGCACAATGAGTTTTTGGAACGATGTACTCACCGTGCAACGATGCAATAAATATATTGACCATATTGCGACTGTGTTGCCCATTGTTATCGTGCGTAATGGGCAAGCATCAGGAAGGTAGTATGGTATAGTACTGTACTGTAGTATTGTAAGTACAGTATGATACCGGTAAGTATGGCACAGGTTTTTTCTTTCCCGAGAGAGCAGCACTAGCCATCTGGTTACTAAGTATTTTACAGTAGTCACAGTAGTTCCAGTATAGACTAGTTTGACAGTACTAACTGCATACTGTAGTCCAATATGGAGTAGCTATACAGTACACAATGCCATACAGTAGAGGCAACTCTTATTCTAACAAAAACCAGTGGCAATTCCCCAAAAAACCCAGGAAACACCCAGGTACATTCTGAATACAAGCCTTAAACTTTCCTTAAACTAGCCCCAGCATTTCTGCATTGATTAATGGCCTATCAGATTAACAGCGGGGGTCCCTGGCAGTTCCATTCAAACTGAATTGGACTGCCAGGGATCCCTGTTGTGTTAATCCTATTAGTTAGTCAATGCAGAAATGCCTTAAACGTGCCTCAAACTAGCCCAGAACATACCCAGCACATACCCAGAATGTAACCCGGCTAGTTTACGGCAAATGTTAGAATAAACGTTGCCTCTACTGTAATATGCACCTAACTGCACAATTTTGTTCTTTCCTGAGAGAGCAGCACTAGCCATCTGGTTGCAAAGTATTTAACAGAAGTTACAGTATACAGTATTTTATACAGTAGTTCCAGTATAGACTAGTTTGACAGTACTATACAGCACAAATTGTTTTATTGTCTTTTCAGAAAAAAAGGATGGACTGGGGGAGAGGGGGGTATCATGTGTAAAGTTTGTGAACTGTTTGTACAGTTAAGTGTATCTAAACTGCATTCATGATGTACACAAAACCTCCCCTCTCTCAATGAACTACTGTACACAGAATGAGGAAGAAGATAAAGACGGAAAATGTATATTATTATATATATATTATTATATATTATTAATTAATATTATTATCAATGTGCATTATTTATGATTATCCACCGGCCCTCAATTTTCAACTGACAGAAGAACTGAATAAAGACTGCATTTTGTATTAATCATGATTATTTGTATATTTGTATTTTTTGTTCCTGATAAAATAAAATAAATATTTCTTTACATTCATGCTAATCATAATCATTGACCCCCCCCCTACACCAAAGAAAAAGAAAGAATGACAAAAAGTGGTAACTTACTGCATCAAAAACATGCATCAGATAATGTTTTTTTTTGACTCTCAAATTCACAGTGCTGTTCAAATTAGATTTACATATCAAATTCGAGAAGGGATTATCGCAAGCATTACTGTAAACAAAGCCTCAAAGGGTTGGGGGAATGGATGGGTGAGTCATGCGCAGTAATCATTAGTTAGCTCCCTTCCCAAAGAGGATTACAGAGAGGTGACTAAAGCCAACAATAGGATAATTGATGAATGGTAGGCACGCAGGTGCAGAGAGGTGATGCTCGGGTAGGGACGGATGATTAAAAACACAATGACAAGCTTTAGAAACAGAATGGTTCTGGAGAGGTGTCTGTCGATAAGAGGTTCAAATCCTTGAGTGAGCCTTGTGTGTGTGCGTGGGGGAGGGAGGAATAGGGTACAGCTGCATGAAGGATTAGCTGTACTATAGTTCAAAGAAATGACATATTTTCAAAAGGCAGGTCATCATAATAATTTGATCCCTACATCCCCAAATACATTAAAAGCACACAAATCAACCATGTGTAGTCAAACGCACAGTGTCGCAGTCAAAAGCTACAGCACAGATTGAATATTGTAATATCAAGATGGTTTAGGCAGGCTTGTGGAGAAAATAAAAATAAAAAATGAGGAGAAAAAAATATATATTTTTTATTTGGTCACTCACTCTTGAACTTCGCAAACAAGCAGTAGTGAAGTTACAGACGCATGCGCAGTAATCGTCAGCTGTCAAGCAGGAATGTGATTGAAACCAGAAAGATACACATTCAAAGGAATGGTGTGGGAGAGGTGTACTGTACTGTAGATAAGATAAGAAGTTGAAATACTGCAGTGCATTAAATTAGCCTGTGTGTGTGCGGGGGCGAGCGAGGGGAGAGCGCTGTATATGCCGAAATGAGAAACTGTTACAGTACACGCCTATGCATTTCAACAATTTTCAAATGAGACATACAGCACTGCACATGCATGTATAAATATGCAAATTTACAATTACTGCGCGCGCACACAGACTGTATACTGACGTAGGTTGAACTGCTACAGTATTAGACTTTGAAGACAACAGCTCGTGAACGCTCTCCCTGTCACCCTCTCCCTGTGTCACCCTCCCTCTCCCTGTGTCACCCTCCCTCTCCCTGTCACCCTCTCCCTGTGTCACCCACCCTCTCCCTCTCCCTGTGTCACCCTCCCTCTCCCTGTGTCACCCTCCCTCTCCCTGTGTCACCCTCCCTCTCCATGTCACCCTCCCTCTCCCTGTGTCACCCTCTCTCTCCCTGTGTCACCCTCTCCTTCTCCCTGTGTCACCCTCCCTCTCCCTGTGTCACCCTCCCTCTCCCTGTGTCACCCTCTCCCTCCCTGTGTCACCCACCATCTCCCTATCCCTTTGTCACCCTCTCCCTGTGTCACCCTCTCCCTGTGTCACCCTCTCCATGTGTCACCCTCTCCCTGTGTCTCCCTCTCCCTGTGTCACCCTCTCCCTGTGTCTCCCTCTCCCTGTGTCACCCTCTCCCTGTGT
This sequence comes from Ascaphus truei, assembly GCA_036426205.1. NCBI lineage: Eukaryota > Metazoa > Chordata > Amphibia > Anura > Ascaphidae > Ascaphus > Ascaphus truei. Next base: position 7,095,094 of record CM071586.1, read on the forward strand.
CACCCTCGCCCTGTGTCACCGTCTCCCTGTCGCCCTCTCCCTCTCTCTGTCACCCTCTCCCGCTTTCTGTCACCCTCTCCCTCTCTCTGTCGCCCTCTCCCTCTCTCTGTCACCCTCTCCCTCTCTCTGTTGCCCTCTCCCTCTCTCTGTCACCCTCTCTCTGTCGCACTCTCTTCTTCGCGCTCTCTGTCGCACTCTCTCTGTTGCTCTCTCTCTTTGTCTCTCATTCTCTCAGTGTGTGTGTCTCTCATTCTCTCTCTTTCTCTCTCTTTCTCTGTGTATCTCTCTTTCTGTGCGTGTGTCTCTTTCTGTGTGTGTGTGTGTGTGTGTGTGTGTGTCTCTCTCTCTCTCTCTCTCTCTCTCTCTCTGTGTGTGTGGGTGTGCTGCTCTCTGTGTCTGTCTGTCTCTGTCTGTCTCTGTCTGTCTCTGTCTGTCTCTGTCTGTCTCTGTCTGTCTCTGTCTGTCTCTGTCTGTCTCTGTCTGTCTCTGTCTGTCTCTGTCTGTCTCTGTCTCTCTCTGTCCCTCTCTTTCCTCTCTGTCCCTCTCTGTCCCTCTCTGTCCCTCTCACACTCTGGATCTCTTATTTACCCTATATATCTTAACTGCCCTATACTACACCGAAATAACCTATGCTGCTTTCTTCCAGATCTAACTCTCGAGCTTCACACGGAAGACATCGGAATCCCCCCTAACCCAGAAGACAGGTAGAAAACACCTCCCCTCCAACTTATAACATTGCAGGAATGAGGTACCTGGACATTGAGGGACTGCGACACACACACACACACACCACAGCACACACACACACACACACACACACACACACACACACAAAAAAAAAAAACAAACAACACACACACACACACACACACACACACACCAAGGACTAATTGTAGTATAATGTAATACAATAAATACATTTATTTATTTATGTCAAAAACGAATGTTGTTCTGACTAGGAATTTATTAAATGTATTTTATTTATATATTTTATTTTAAAGCGGTGTTGGGGCGGTACTAGGGGCGGGGTTGGGGGCGGGACTAGGTGGCGAGTAGATTTTTCGGTTGGGCGAGCAGATTTTTGGGTGATTTGTCGAACACTGTATATATATATATTTTTTTTTTTTTTAATTCACATGTCTTAGACAGGTCTGCAACCCTGCCTTTCAACCATTATCACCTAACATACAGTGCTCCCACAGCAAGGGATTCTGGGAAATGACATGCAAATGAGCACACAATGTGTCACCTTTGCCTGGAAAATCCATTCACATGGAGCCCATTTAAGCTAATGCATCACTGTTCACACATCTTTTAAGCACAGCATGGGACTAGCAAAGCAAGTCAAACCACTGTATATATCATAGACACACAGTATACCACATGCACACCTACTGTATATCGAAAGGTTACCCAAAGCTGTCATATATATGCTATTGTATCAATAGACAGCAATGCTCCAAGGAAAATGGTATTATAAAGACAATATATATACACATATACCTACTAGGATTAGGAGAGCAGTGGGTACCCCCTTTCTTCACTCTAATATAAAGACAACAAAGAAAAAAGTATCCAAAGAGGAGCACACAGGTATACAGAAAAGAAATAAACAATTTATCAATGCAATAAAATGGAGGGGGACTCCAAACAAAACTCCTCTAATCACCAAGGGGACAACCAGGTGGATACTGGATATACCATGTAGGTTAAATATGATCTATAGTGGTGTACCGAGTACCCGGAATTACCTGATACCTGGCGTTACCCGGCACATTTCCATCTACCCGGACATTACCCGGACCCGGCAACTGAGAATGGGCTCCCGGCGTCGGGTAATGTCAGGGCAGCTGGAAATAATCTTATTACTTACCTTTCCGAAGACATCTAGGACTAGCAGCAGCAGTTCTGTGGTGGTGGCAGCATCGGAGGTGTCTTCAGCCGATGGGGGAGCTTCAGTCTTTCCAATTGGAATGCTCTGTCTACTGCTCCGGTCACGTGGTTCCTCGGCAGCTCACACACACAATGCTCCGGTGCTGTGGAAGTGATTCCTGCAGCTCCCCCGTCGGCTGAAGACATCTCCGATGCTGCCACCACCACAGGACTGCTGCTGCTGGTCTTAGATGTCGCCACCACCCTGCAGGTAAGTGACAAACCAGGTAACCGGGTACCCAACCAGGTAGAACCTTTAATTTTGGCCGGGTACCGGTTACCTGTTTTTTTATAAATGAGGACCCGGTCCAACACTAATGATCTAAGTTATACACAAATAAGCGGCTGATCAGTCATACAGTAAAGGTGATATAAATCCTCATAAGTGATATGATAACCATATATATGGCAAACACAGGGGTAAGATGTAAAACACAATTAAATCCATCTACACACACAGAAAATGGATTGCTGAGAATACTAAAAGCTTGATGGTCGCTGATGGTAAAGAGAGTATACAATGACTACTGCTGCGGCCAGCTTAATTCTACCGTTTACCCGGTCCTTACTGGGGCTTTTTTCGGCTGGCGCCGAACTTGGCCGCATGCCAGCCGCATCTTCCCTTCCTCCGCGCGACCCCCTGGCTGGCTTCTCCCGATCCCAGTCGCAGGGACAGTACGTACCCAACGCGTCAACGCATCGGCCCGTACCCCACCTTAAACCCTCCATCACCTCCCCTCCATCACCTCCGATGCCGGCGGCTTCAAGATGCCGGCGGAACCCCTAGCACCCGTGACCGGCGCTTGACCGGCTCACCAGTGACGCGCGGGAAAAAAAAAAAACAGCCACGTCTGCGCGCGGTTTTAAATTTCCCGCGGTGGCGGCCGCATTAGACTAAAGCGGGCTGCCACTGTAATTGTCCAGATTCCTGTGATATTGAATGATAAGGTGCACAAAAAAAGATCAATCCAGACGTAGACAAAGTACATCATAGAACAAGGTGCATAATATATCACCAATGGTAGTCTGTAGATGCAAATGCAAAGTCCCAATAACATGGTGAGAAGAGAGGGGTCCCCTAACCAAGACCCCACTCCTACGTGATTCGACAACGGTCTTCTTCTGGGAGTGGAGTTGCACAAGAAAAAAATGACTATTTATAGGGGAAAATAGACCTGAAATTCTCTCACAGTCACACTCTCACACACAGTCACACTCTCAAACACAGTCACATTCACACACAGTCACACTTTCACACACAGTCACACTCTCACACACAGTCACACACTCACATAAGAAACGGAGCTGCTCGCGGGAGAAAGAACGAGTGAGGAAGCACTCCAAATCCTGCGAGACTAAGCGGAACCGGCGCCAGGAGTCCCGCTCCAGGTACTGATCACTGTGTTCAGCAGGGACATCGGAGAGCCACAGGGGATATTGGAGAGCCATGGGGGACATCGGAGAACCACGTGGGACATCAAGGCATGTGGGGGATAGCGGTGGCATGTGGGGGCATTAGAAGCATGTGGGCGCATCAGAGGCATGTGGGGGCATCAGAGGAATGTGGGGGGCATTGGAGGCATGTGAGGGGCATCAGAGGCATGTGTGGGACATTGGGGGCATGTGGGGGCATCAGAGGGGCATGGGAGAGGCATAGGAGGGGCATGAGAGAGGCATGTCGGGGCATAGGAAAGTACTTACATACTCAGACGTGCTCACAAAGGATCAAGATTGAAAAGGAAGGCCGCTTCCATGCGGGATCATATAAAGCCTGCATCTGCGCCAAAAAAAAAAATTGACAGCATGCCAAGTCACGTCACACTAATCAGATGGGAGGATTTTTTTTTGTTTTTGTTTTCAGCCGAGCAGGGGAAATTAAACAGAACCATGTGCGCTGCTTGGGCCAATTTCCAGGGGGCAAAATCCGTTCGCCTCAGCGACTGGGCGACGGCCTATTAGCAAAATGTGTCTAATAGTTGTTTGGGGCATTAACCAAAATAATTTACACATATATAAAATAAAAAAATCAGAACGTTGTGGATAATTCGCCCTCTCAATGGCGGGGAGGGGGCTATTAAAAAACATTCATTGCCCCCCTTCATTAATTTAGTGGCTAACCATTAAGGTAGTGAAGGGGTTGATCCCTTCTCCTTCTCTTCCTCCTCCTCCATCGATCCACCCCCAACAGGAGATGTGCAAACGTATTGTCCACTGACTTGAACTTGGCAGATATCACTAGTTTCGATTTGGAGAAGAAGTTCACTTTGATACCAAGGTTTGTGGCAAATTTGATTAATGCTTAAAGTTAATGGGAATTGCATTTTCTACTACGTTAATTTTCGAAATTTGATTGCATTTGGAAAAAAAACATTTAAAATGGATAAATTGTGATTTTATTTTTACATTTGTTTTTTGGGCCATTTTGGTATACGTTTTGGTTTTACCAGAGGCACTTTCCACACCAGCAAGGCAAGTCTATTCTTTCCCCTACCATAGCTGTAAGTAACCCAACATCTCAGCCATATTTTCTTAGGCCATGGTTCACAATTCCAGTCCTCATGAATCCCCAACAGGTTGTATTTTAAGGGCAGCCCTGCTTGAGTTCTTGTGACTTAATCAGTGGCTCAGTTTCCTGTTCGTGAGGACTGGATTTGAGAACCAATATACAAAGGGAATGAATCAAATGGTACAGTACATGATTGGGTGGTTTGTACCATTAGATTGTTTCCCTTTAAGGTGACGTCACAACACAAAAAAAGGGAAGGAATCACATGGTACATCAATCAGATTTCTTGGTGTACTATGTCATTCCATCAAATTTGGTTGTCTGACAAATGTGATGGCTGTTCACGTGGTACATCCATGGTACATCCACCAATAAAACTGGATGAGGTACCATGTGGCTGTCTTATACAAGTCCTGTTGCATCTCATTGTTTTGTTGTTGTTTTTTTTTAATGATTTTGCATCGGCCCTTTATTAGATTTTTCTGCTAGTACCCCTGAAGAAGAGGACAGCTTTCATCCCTACAGGGTTAAATACTAGTTTTATTTATTTAGAATACTCAATGATTGGCCATGTGGCTATCTAGGCCCCATTGAGAACTTATGTAGGCAAAGTGCCAATCAATGGATTAAAGGGATAGCATTTGTTTATTATAATTTTATTGCAATGTCTATTGTTTTATGTATTTTTTTTAATGCTTCTCAATGGGCAAAACAGCTTAGCCAGAATTTGCTTAAAGGACTATTACTTTTTACTATGTGTGTGTGTGTGTGGGGGGGGGTTGTAGTTGGAGATAGGGAGCATGGGTGATGGAGTTCTTGCCCTGGGGTGGGTGGTTTGGCTTCCCTTGATACACTTCTCTTATAATAGGTTTTAAATCAAGTTTAACATATAAACTGTCATGTTTGCATAATGGGTGATTTTAATTATCCAGACATAGACTGGAGCAATGAGATTAGCATTACAACAAAAAGAAACAGGATTTTGGGGGTGCTTTAAGACAGTAACATGACCTAAATTATTGAAGAAACAACCAGGAGAAGAGAAGGGTCACAGAAGGGCCTAGATTTAGTGATATTAAACAATGTAGAAGTAATAACAAATATTTAAGTCCATGAACATTTGGTAAAAAGTGAACATAACATGGTGCCATTTGAAAATACGAAAAGAAAATATAAGACATTTTCAATGTGAGATTAGTTGGCAAATTATTAGACGTAAGGAAAAAGCAGATATTAAGCAAATTATTTGCCTCTGTATTTACCAGGGAAGAAGCAATTGCAACAATAGTGCCTCATGAGGAAGCCACAACCTCTATATTAACAAATAATTGGTTAACTGAGGAGGAGGTTCATAGGTGGCTTGATACAATTAAAGTAAATACAGCACCTGGCCCCAATGACATACATGCAAGAATTCTTAGGGAGTTAAAGCTGCAGTTCAGTCTTTTTTTTTTACTTCAATAGCTTCATGTGGGCAATCTCTACTTACCTAAAGAACTGTATAGCTGCCAGTCAATCCGTTCTCCATGTATTGATCGGCGAAATTTGGCGACATTTTTAAAGCTGGCATTTGTTTATAATCTGCTTCCATCAGTCAGTGGAAGATCATGAATATTCATGAGCCTCCCAGTGACTCGTGCTCGCTCCCAATCCCATCACGTGGTGCAGTAGGAGAAGCAGGAGGCAACCAGTGTCTTGATCTCACTGGAGGTAAGGTGTTTCCCTTCTGTGTATCCCTCCTTGTATTGTATGTCTTTATTGTATGTCTTTATTGTATATATTTATATAAATATATGGGGGTGAGTTGCGCTGGCAAGGGGGACAACTTTGGAGGTGTTTGGAGGTGGGGGGGTTCGGGTGAGTTGCGCTGGCAAAGGGGACAACTTTGGAGGGGGGGGGCTCGGGTGAGTTGCACTGGCAAGGAGGGCTATTTTGGAGGTGTTTGGAGGGGAGGGGGGGCCCCCCCAGTCACTCCCACCCCATCACAGAAAACAAAGGAAAGGGTTATTTACTGTAAGGACAGTTAAAATGTGGAATTTATTACCCATGGAGATTGTGATGGCAGACACAATAGATATATTTAAAAAAAAAGTTGGACATCTTTTTGAAAGGAACGGTATACAGGGATATACCAAATAAGTAAACATGGGAAAGATGTTGATCCAGGGAGTAATCTGATTCAACAATTCTTGGAGTCAGGAAGAAATGTATTTTCCCCCTTATGAGATATCATTGGATGATTTGTAACTGGTTTTTTTGTTTGCCTTCCTTTTGATCAATATGCAGTAAGTAGAAATTTAGGATAAAATATCAGTCATATAAATTTGGCATAGGTTGAACTTGATGGACGTATGTCTTTTTTCTTTTTTCAACCTCATCTACTATGTAACTATGTACTGTAATAAGTAAAAGACACCTATGGATCATGGATTTAACCCTTCCCAACAGAGGCAGATTCATCAAGTTCAGGAACAGGTTAGCAGGACTGATCTGGCATCAATAATTCAATTAATATTGACCCATAATTGGGCGCCGCTAACCTGTATGCGTAGCAAAGCATTGACACAGAAACATGGAGTTTGTCTCTCATACTTGTCATGGGAATAGATGAGCCTCACGGAATTTGATTCAGGCTACAGATGTACTGTAGGAGGTGCTAGTGCTCTCGTCAATCCAAAACGCAATGCAAAAAACATGATAAATAATGCTTGCGTTAAGGAATTGGTTCTTCTAATACCATTTTCTTTCAATGGAGCGGCATAAAATCTTGATTCAAATATTACGCCCGATTTGACACACTCTGCGTGAACAGGAGCAATAAGATCTGTTCGATCTGTATCTTGTAATTCATGAGACTATCTTCCAATGAGTGGGGCCAATTAATGAGATTGGCTTCTATAGAGCAACATTTATTCCAACCATGTGTATGTATGTACAGTGTCTATGTACAGTATGCATATCTTTATTTATATAGCGTCATCCACAAGGTGCTACAGTATATATGTACGTAGAGCTTCACAGTAGAAATACATGTGAAATAATAATATAACAGATAAGGGGAATAAGAGACATAAAAGTAACATTAGGTAAAGGAGTCCCTGCCATGAAGAGCTTACAATCTAAGTGCTAAGAACGTACAGAGACAGAAGGAGTGTATTTTGATAAGTGCATGCGCAAGGGGTTCAGGTTAGTGCATATGAGATGTATAGTATCAGACAAAGGAGCTACCCATATGCTTCATTAAAGAGGAGTGTTTTAAGATGCTATTCTATTGCTTTTATTTAAATACATTATTTTAAAAAAGGAGACACAGAGCGCACCGGAGATCAGTAAGCAAATATATTCAAGTAAAAAGGACAACATACTGTATATCCACACTTACAATTGGGGTAACATAGATGAGTAAAAAGCAACGATTGCCAAAGGTAGAGTTCTGAATTCAGATGTGTCCTCTGCAGGGCTCCGCACTCTTGAGCAGGTGTCCTTGCTTTGTGTGGGAATCAACAACACTTATTGGTTGCCTCTGTCTCAGAAATCAGACATAGAAGCACCGAGTCCTGGCTCAGCAACAAACTGCATGTTGTGCTAGAAGAGGTGTCTAACATTACACACCTCTTCTCGCACAACATCTGTGTAAACCTAGACACTCCAATTGCCAGGCACGTGAATGACAGCCACTCAGGGAACACAAGAGTGCTAAAATTAATTGGGATCGATCATATTTGCCTTGGCTCCCAGGAGGAGGTTGGAGGGGGGAGTGATGGGGGGTGAAACAGGGCCAGAGCTCTACACATGAGGGAGTACAGGTGGACTTTTGCCCTCAAATGCTGTCCCAACAGGAACTGTATGAGAAATTCATGTTTGTGCCATTTGTTTAACAACCTGTAGGTGGACAATGTGGATACCCTCCCTTCCCCTCAATAATATCACAACCACACTGTAGGAGGATGTGCGCAGAGGTATGCAAGGGAGACTTGTTAAGGTGAAATTAAATAAGGCTTTTATTGCGCCTGTTTCCATAAGATAAGAAAATCATCCAAATATATGCAAATAAGGGGGCAAACAAAGCTTCTGTTCCACTTGGGAGTATTTCTAGTGAAACCTATGCAGTCCACAACTCCCTTTAGATTAGCATGTCTCCCATCCCCAAACATATATCTTGATATGTGCAGATACAAAGTCTTATAAAGGAAAGTCTTATCTGTTTTCTTGCAGTTGGAGGGAAAGTCTTCTCTGTTCCTGGGTTGCTGCCTTTTTCCTCAGGCTGTATCAGGATTCAGGTTCAGAAGTGCTTTCCCCTGTGTCTTGCAAGCAGCGTGCAGTTTTTCTTCTGGCAGGCTCAAGACGTCTGTCCCTATGGTCAGTCCCACAACTTGTGAGACTCAGGAACAATCTCCCTTCCTGTTTCAAGGGCAGGCTTTTCTAAGAAACCTAATCAGCCAGGTGGTGTTGGTTAATTGACTACCAGCAGTTAACCACCACACTTCTGGATTAGAGGCACATTTCCTGAACAGGGATAACTCCCCTGTTACACACACGCCATGCTGAATGCCTGCCTTTGGAATACTGTGGCCTCTTTCCATAATTTCTTATGGGAATAGGGCCACTGCTCATGTACTCATATAACCCATACAATGACCAATAGAGGGATTGAACTGACTATTCCCTGAGTGACTACATTACACTCTCCCCCCCCCCCAGAACAAATGCAGATAAAGATGCAGTCAGAGGGTTTGTTGCATAGTCGACCAGGAAACTACAGATGTCAGCTACCTGACATTGGAAGAGCTGTGTAGCTACCTGACATTGGAAGAGCTGTGTAGTGAGAGCAGACAGATTCAGCCCCTCTCTCTGTGGATCTCTAACAGGCGATCGCACTGCTTTTATTTTATTTTAATTACATAGTATTGAAGCCTGTTGTCTCCAGAGATGAACAGCATTAACCCTGTGCTTCCCGAGATACAGACGCAGGAGAATTAAACATGCAGGAGGTCCTGCACCCCATACCGGCACCTGTATCTCGGGAAGCAAAGGGTCCTCAGGCTGAAATGAATGTGGCTCAGCTCCTGAGACCCCGGTCTTCAATAATATCTAATTAAAATAAAAGCAGCTACATTACCTTAGTGCTAGGCGCTAAGGTAATGAAGGGGTTAATACAAAGTACATGATTTATTGGGGGTAGAGGGGGAAGTGAAGGAGGCAGTTGCCCCAGGGTGGGTGGTAAGACCTACCAGGAGGATTGCGAGAGGTGTTAACACCTTCATTAACTTAGCGGTTACTACTACTGCTACCCATTAGCTTCAAGTGTTTTTGCCCATTTGTATGTGTTGTATTTGAGGTTGAAGGGATAGGGGTTGGGGGTAGTTGCTTTGTGGAAGAGGTTAGGTAGCAGGGGGGTTATCCTCTTAATTATATTGAGGAGGGCGAGCAGGATGAAGATGAAAACGGCCTTTATCCTGGCAGGGGTAAATACAACTTTTATTTACTATTTGTTGGCTGGCTACAATTTTATTTTTAATGGGCAAATGTACAATTTTCCAGTTCTGGATTAGAGGGCTTTTTGTTTTTATTTAATTGTAGTTTTTTAATTTTGTATTTTTGTTTTTTCAGCTTGCGTATTCATTGCCATTGTGGTTATCTGTGCTCCCATTGAGGTAATAGATTATCACAATGACAATCAAAAGGTTTATTGCCTGCTGAATATTGTAATGTACAGTATTGTCAACTGTATTATATTGTGTATTTATTTTATTTCAACACAAATGGGCAAAAGCAATATTTAAATACTTGTGCTTTTGCCCATTTGTATGTGTAGTGAGGGGGATAGAGGGGGTGGGGGAATGGGGGTAGTTTCCCCAGGATGGGTGGTTAGGTCTCATGGGTGGGTAGCGGGAGGGTTTGATCTCTTAATTTATGAATTCATATATTATGTGACAAACGGCTTACTCCGGGGCTCCGCCGTCTGTCCGGGACTGCTAGAACACAGTCTTTTAGGGTAGGTTACGTGCTGTTCCTTTAAACAGGCTACTGCCTGGTTTATTCAGTCCCAGGCACTGAGACTGCCACACTGAATACAAAAGAAAAACACAAGCAAAACAAAACCCTGCTCATCTGAGCAATAACTTAACCGAGGTTCACCCTGACTGGGGTTGGGGTGGCTTGCCCGCTTCCAACAAACAAAAATAAGGATCTTTATAATTTGAGAAAGGAACAGAATGATTTAACCTGTTTGGGGAGAGGCTTTTCCCCTCTCTGCTTCCAGCAGCATTCCTGCCTCCAGTCTCTTGGGGGAGAGGGAAGAGGAACCAGGAAATAAGCCTTAAATACCTGATTTCTATCTAGCAGGACAGGTGACAGAAATCAGGCAGCAGACAAACTCTGGTCTGGATCCCTCATCCCTCAGTTCCAGCAACTGTCAAACTCGGGGATGGAGTACATGTATTCTGAGGCTGCACTTTCCGGCCTTAACAGGATAGAAGCTGTCCAGTATCCTGGGAGCCCTATATATAGAATTTATTACCATCCCCTGGTTTCTGTCACATATCCTCCCCCCTAGCTCAGACCTCGAGGGATGAGCGACCATGGATATTAGGGAGTGCATCCTTGACAACCCGTCAGCATTGCCATGTTTGTGCCCTGACCTGTGCTCCACATAAAATGTAAAGGGTTGTAGGCTTAGGAACCACCTGGTCACTCTAGCATTCTTCTCTGTTTTGACACATCCAGGTGAGGGGTGCATCATCTGTGACCAACCGGAATTTTCTCCCCAACAGATAGTATTTGAGCGTCTCTACAGCCCACTTTATTGCGAGACACTCTTTCTCGACTATGGAGTAATTTTTCTCCTGGGGATTTAGTTTCCTACTTAAATAAAGGATGGGGTGCTCCTCACCTTGAGACTGCTGGGAGAGTACAGCCCCCAGCCCTACCTCAGATGCGTCGGTTTGGACTAAAACTCTTTAGAGAAGTCAGGTGTGACCAACACTGGTTGGGCACAGAGAGCTTCTTTCAGGCTTCTAAAGGCCTGTTCGGTTTCGGGGGACCACTTTACCATTAGCGGCCCTCTTGCTTTTGTGAGGTCGGTTAGTGGGGTTGCCTTAGTTGCAAAATTGGGAATAAACCTTCTATAGTAACCAATTAATCCCACAAAGGTCCTTACTTGTTTTTTTGTAACTGGCCTTGGCCAATTTTGTATCGCCTCTACTTTGAGTATTTGGGGTTTGAGTAAACCTCTGCCAATAGAATATCCCAGATACTTGGCCTCCTCCAGACCAATAGTGCATTTAGCGGGGTTAGCAGTTAGTCCAGCAGACCGAACTGCGTCAAGCACAGCTTGGACCTTTGGAAGGTGGGATTGCCAATCTTCACTATGGATTACCACATCATCCAGGTAGGCGGCAGCAGACCGAGCATGTGGCTTTAAAATTTTATCCATCATTCTTTGGAATGTGGCAGGAGCTCCATATAAGCCAAAAGGAAGCACCCTATACTGAAAGAGGCCGTCTGGGGTTGAGAAGGCTGTCTTTTTTTTTGCCCTTTCTGTGAGGGGAACATGCCAGTACCCTTTTGTTAGGTCTAGGGTCGTGAGATATCGGGCTTTGCCCAGTCTCTCTACCAGTTCATCAACCCTAGGCATAGGATAAGTATCAAATTTTGGCACAGCGTTTAGTTTACGGTTGTCATGGCAAAACCTTGTTGTACCGTCTGGTTTTGGGATTAAAACTATAGGGCTGTTCCACCCACTTTGGGATTCCTCAATTACACCTAGTTTTAGCATTTTTTTAACCTCTAAACTTATAGCCTCTCTTTTGGCCTCTGGGATTCGGTACGGTTTAAGGTTAACTCAGACCCCCGGTTCAGAGACTAGGTCATGTTCGATTACCCTAGTCCTACCTGGCTTTGTAGAGAAGACTTCTTTGTTTCTTCTCACTAGGTTCTGGACCTCTCGTTTCTGATGAATGGACAGGGTTTCAGCTATGCTAACCATAGTTTCTCGATTCTCTGATGGACCTGGGGGTACTAGGGTTAATAAGACCTCTCTATCTTTCCAGGACTTAAGTAGGTTTACATGGTAAATTTGCTCAGGTTTCCCCCTACCTGGCTGTCTCACCTTGTAATTTACTTCTCCCACTCTTTCCAAGACCTCATATGGCCCATGCCACTTAGCAAGGAATTTACTCTCTACGGTGGGAACCAGAACTAGCACCCTATCGCCTGGATAAAAAATTCTGACCCTATCACCCTTATTATACGTATTCCTCTGTGCCTCTTGAGCTTTTTCCATGTGTTCCCTCACTATAGGTAGGACAGCAGCTATGATGTCCTGCATCTGGGCAACATGTTCTATAACACTTCTGTATGGTGTAACCTCGTGTTCCCAAGTCTCTTTGGCTATATCCAGTAAGCCCCTTGGGTGTCGGCCATACAATAGTTCAAATGGGGAGAAGCCTGTGGATGATTGGGGAACCTCCCTAATGGCAAATAACAGGTATGGTAACAAACAATCCCAGTTTTTCCCATCCTTATCGACCGCACGGCGTAACATGCTTTTTAAGGTTTTATTGAATCGTTCCACTAAACCATCTGTTTGTGGAGGATAGACTGAGGTTCTGAGATGCTTGATTTTTAGGAGTTTACATAACTCTTTTGTTACTTGGGACATAAATGGTGTTCCCTGGTCAGTTAAAATCTCTTTAGAAATTCCGACCCGAGTAAACAGGACTATTAACTCATTTGCTATGTTTTTAGCAGAGGTGCTACGTAGGGGAATTGCCTCCGGATATCGGGTGGCATAATCTAATATTACCAATATATGCTGATGTCCCCTAGCAGATTTTATTAGGGGTCCTACTAGATCCATAGCAATCCGGTCAAATGGTATATCTATTATGGGAAGGGGTACCAATGGGCTACGATACGCTTTGAACGGGGCTGTGATCTGACATTCTGGGCATGAGGAGCAATAATTTGTAATTTCTGCCAGAACCCCAGGCCAATAGAAGCTTCGGAGAACCTTTTCTTTTGTCTTTTCCACCCCTAGGTGTCCCCCCAATGGGTGACTATGTGCGAGCTGTAATACTACATTACGGAATGTCCGTGGCACCAACAATTGTTTAGTTATAATGGATTTCCTCCTATCAACCCGATATACTAGGTCATTTTCTACCTCGAAGTAGGGGTAGGCAAGTGACCTATCTGGTTGGCCAGGAGTAATATTCTGGTCTCGTATATTCCCCTTTGCTTCCGCTAATGTGGGTTCTTCCCACTGGGCATTCTTAAAACTCCCAGGACTGACCTCTAGGTCAGCGAAGGTCTTATCCTGTTCTGGGGTGGTAAGCGCCTGTTCAACATCTTGATTTGGGGTATTCCCTACCAAGGTGGTCATGGGAAAGGGAATTTTACAGCACTCTTTCTCTTTCCCCTTTTTATTTGGGCCCTCGTCAACCTCCATTTCTGAAAAAGGGAAAGGATTTGTTTCTTCTGTTACTTCTTTATGGTCCACTATTGAACTCTGGGCGCTATCCTGAGAGGAGGACCACATTTTTAGAAAATGGGGAAAGTCAATCTCTATTAACACATCATGTGCCAGTTTGGGTACTATTCCCACTTTGAAATCTAAAGAACCAAACTCTGTTTCAATAAGAACATCAACTCTGGAATATTCGTGACTATCCCCATGTATACAACAAATTGCCACTTTTTGTGAACTGTTTACCTGTTTTTTCCCAATGGGTAACAGGTATTCGGACACCAGTATGAAGAAGTAGTGGTTGATGGGAAGCGCAAACATGTGGAAACAAAAGATATATCTGATGGTGCAATATTGTTATGTACTGCTGCGGCCGAGTTTATTCGAGCATTTGCCCGTTCTCGGCCGCAGCAGTAGCCTGGCGCGCGCCGGAGGGTGACGGGCGCGCGCCGAAGCAGCGGAAGAGCGCCCTCCGATCGGGGCGCTCTCCCTACCGCTGCCGGGTCCGCCGGGTCCCCCGGAACCCCCTGCCGCCATCCCCCACATCGCGGGACACCAGGGCTCCCTCGGGGAGCCCTGGACGCGCGTGCAGGGGGCGCAGGCTCCCGATGACGCGTGACCGCGCGTCGGTGACGCGCGGCACGCCGAGGGGCGGCCACTAGCAAGCCGGGAAATCTCCCGGCTTGCGGATCTGGCCGTAGTGCGATTAAGTGTGTCGCCAGTGTAACAGGTATAGATGTCTTCTCGAGGTCTATGGATAATATACTCACAAAAGTGAGGATAGATCAATGTACATAGAGGTATCTTTGAATTGTGCCTCTTCAGTTAGGAGGAATAGTATATCAACTTCAGCAGTGATGTATAGATGAATCCCTTAAGTGGTTAAACACAGAGAACCAAACATAGTGCGAACTGTATAAAAACTGTATTTTAATGGTAAGTATATTACAATACACTAACATGATTTAGGATGTTTTTAGGCATTTAGATACACAATCGATCTCGCCTCCGGTTTGTTTCAGCTTTCTGCTTCCCCTCTGCTCTGCGTGCGTCTCACGGCTGCGTTCCAGCGAATTCGGATGTGACGTCAGCGAGATTGGGGGGGTTCCGGTCGGCGAAGTGGCTGGGGATTCTCTATCACCGTCAGTCTACGCGTTTCACCTTCCTCGGTTTCATCAGGAGTGCCGGTGACATTATTCTTTGTGGTTTTATACCCTAAGCTATCCATTGATAGGTTGAGAGCTAATTAGTGTCTTAAAGTGATACCAATAGGGGTAAACTATAAGTGGCTGGAATACAAACATATTGCCTCCACATCGGACATATGTGGAGTTATGCTAGAAATGCTAAAAATGACTGACTAGTATACAAACATATTATCTCCACATCAAACATATATGGAGTTATACTATAAATGCTATAAATGACTAACTAGAATACAAACATATTACCTCCACATCGGACATATATGGAGTTCAAAAAATATATATAGATGTTTATTTAAAAATTGAACTTAGCAAAATAAAGACACATTTAGATTAAAAATATTTGGTTGGACTATAATAGTGCAAATTAAAATAAAATATATAAACAATTGTTCTAAACACATGTTGTGGACAATTTGTCTAGGTTCATTTATAATAACCATTCTAAAGACAATATTTAGAGATCTGTTGAAGATCTATAGGGAGACAAAAGTTTATGATTAGATACATGTCAGAGACACGGTTTTATATCAAAATCTAAGTTGAGACCCAAAGGGGAAATCGTTTGGAGTTCATATATCCAGTACGATTCCCTCTTTATTAGGGCAGAATTTTTGTTTGCCCCTCTCCAGTGTGGCATTATTTGCTCTATTGCTTTAAAGGTAAGACCTTGGGGATTGGAATTGTGAAATAATAAAAAATGATTTGAAACACTATGTGTGGTTAATTTCTTTTTAATGTTTCCAATATGCTCTAATATACGGATTTTGAGGGGGCGTATAGTTTTTCCTAAATATTGGTACCCACAATTGCATTCCAAGGGATATACTACAAAGTTGGATCTGCAATTTTAGGTGTTGTTTAATTTGATAGGATTTATGGGTAGTATTAGAAGTAAAACTATCTCCTATGGTTGAACTGAACTATTAGCTCTATTAGAAGATGGTAAACAAAAAGGCATGTTAGAAAAAAATGAATTTACATTTTTGAATGTACAGGCCCGACACAGTTTATTCTACCATTTGCCCGTTTTGTGCCCCTTATGAACGGGGCTTATTCCGGCTGGCGCCAAAACGGAGCCGCGAGTGAGCCGCATCTTGCCGTATCTTCCCCTTCCCGTGCGTTTAATTAAAATGCCCCCCTCCCCTTCCCCTCCCCTTCCCCGAACCCCTGGCTGCTCCCCCTGGCTTGCGCAAAGCTGCACGCAGCGTCCCCCGCGTCCCCCTTACCCCTGCTGCCTCTGCAGCCTTCGGGGATGCCGGGGAACCCTGGACCGTGTGACCGGCGCCAGAGTGACGCGTGGCATGCACCAGGGAAAGCCCCAAACGAGCCGCCGGCTTGCCGTCGGTTACCCCACACCGCGGCTACGGCCGAGCTCAAATAAACTCTGCCGCCACTGTACAGGATCCTAAATTTCCTCTCTTTTATTTTCAACCAAAGATACACAAGAATCTACAAAATCCTCCCTTAAGGCCGATAATATCAGGCCTAGGGTCATTAACATCCAACCTATCAGAATATATAGACAGTTATCTGCTGGAAATAGTAAAAGAGCAAAAATCCTATCTAAACGACACAAATGATGTAATATTATTATTACAAGATATTCAATGGCAAGAAGGCAATCTATTAGTCACTACAGATGTGACGGCTCTATATACATCAATTAAACATTCTGATGGATGTAGAGCCATAAAAACCTTTTTGGAAAAAAAGTGGCAATTTCCCCATACAACAAATTGAATTTCTTGTAAAATGTATCCAATTTATATTACAGAAGAATTTCTTCTGGTTTGATGAGGTATTTTACCTGCAGTTATGTGGGACCGCCATGGGGACCAAGTTCGCGCCCAGTTATGCTAATTTACTTATGGCCATGTGGGATGAACAACACATAAGGTCATGAGAAGGCCTGGACGCGAACTTGGTCACATGGCGGAGGTTTATAGATCACATTATTTTCATTTGGAAGGGCACACTAGACAATCTGAATCTGTTTCTTTTATATCTGGATAATAACGACCTAAATTTAAAATTCACGTCCAATATAAGTGAGTCTACTTACATAGAGAACAATCTTATTAAAACAAAAAATTACTTTAAAGATGTGGATGCCAGTAACTTTATATTACAGTCCAGTTGCCATCCTAACAAATGGATAGCAAACATCCAATACGGTCAATACCGCAGATTAAAACGCAACTGTACTGCTAATCATATATTTACAGAGCAGTCCACTTTTTTAACTAAAAAATTTGCAGATAGAAATTATAAAACTAAAAATGTTAAACAAGCACTAGACACAATTAATTTAGCGGCTAGAGAATCTATGTTAACCCCTTCACTAAAGAGGGTTCAAAGCACAGCTCTAAAAGTGCCGTTTATCACACAGTACAATAAAGATGATAAAAAAATTGGCAAAATCCTTAATGCACACTGGTCTATATTAAAAAATTATCCTATCTTAGGATCACATTTACCAGATAGAGCACAGATGATATTCAAAAAAGCCCCTAATATTAAAAATAAACTGGCCCCCAGTGCACTTAGGAAAAAACAAACAACTCATTCATCTTGGCTCAATCTTCCTAAGGGCTTCTTTAATTGTAAGACTTGCACTGCTTGTCAATTCAGTTCAACCATAGGAGATAGTTTCACTTCTAATACTACCCGTAAATCCTATCAAATTAAACAACACCTAAATTGCAGATCCAACTTTGTAGTATATCTCTTGGAATGCAATTTGTGGGTACCAATATTTAGGAAAAACTATATGCCCCCTCAAAATCCGTATATTAGAGCATATTCGAAACATTAAAAATAAATTATCCACACATAGTGTTTCAAATCATTTTTTATTATTTCACAATTCCAATCCCCAAGGTCTTACCTTTAAAGCAATAGAGCAAATAATGCCACACTGGAGAGGGGGAAACAGAAATTCTGCCCTAATAAAGAGGGAATCGTACTGGATATATGAACTCCAAACGATTTCCTCTTTGGGATTTTGATATAAAACCGTTTCTCTGACATGTATCTAATCATAAACTTTTGTCTCCCTATAGATCTTCAACAGATCTCTAAATATTGTCTTTAGAATGGTTATTATAAATGAACCTAGACAAATTGTCCACAACATGTGTTTAGAACAATTGTTTATATATTTTATTTTAATTTGCACTATTATAGTCCAAATAATATTTTTAATCTAAATATGTCTTTATTTTGCTAAGTTCAATTTTTAAATAAACATCTATATATATTTTTTGAACTCCATATATGTCCGATGTGGAGGTAATATATTTGTATACTAGTTAGTCATTTATAGCATTTATAGTATAACTCCATATATGTTTGATGTGGAGATAATAAGTTTGTATACTAGTCAGTCATTGCTAGCATTTCTATCTTAACTCCATATATGTCCGATGTGGAGGCAATATGTTTGTATTCCAGCCACTTATAGTTTACCCCTATTGGTATCACTTTAAGACACTAATTAGCTCTCAACCTATCAATGGATAGCTTAGGGTTTAAAACCACAAAGAATAATGTCACCGGCACTCCTGATGAAACCGAGAAAGGTGAAACGCGTAGTGTGACGTTGATAGAGGATCCACAGCCACTTCGCCGACCGGAACCCCCCAATCTCGCTGACGTCACATCTGGATTCGCTGGAACGCAGCCGTGAGACGCACGCAGAGCAGAGGGGAAGCAGAAAGCTGAAACAAACCGTAGGCGAGATCGATTGTGTATCTAGAGTAAATGCCTAATAACATCCTAAATCATGTGAGTGTATTGTAATATACTTACCATTTTAATACAGTTTTTATACAGTTCGCACTATGTTTGGTTCTCTGTGTTTAACCACTTAAGGGATTCATCTATACATCACTGCTGAATTTGATATACTATTCCTCCTAACTGAAGAGGCACAATTCAAAGATACCGCTACGTACATTGATCTATCCTCACTTTTGTGAGTATATTATCCATAGACCTCGAGAAGACATCTATACCTGTTACATAACAATATTGCACCATCAGATATATCTTCTGTTTCCACATGTTTGCGCTTCCCATCGACCACTACTTCTTCATCCTCACCTGGGATTGAGAGAGCAATCCTGCACTGGGTCACAGCAGCATCCAAAGAACTCGTTTGTATCACCACATTCATATTTAATTTGGTTTTGAAATGTTAATACTGTGTTAACAGGTGTTTTAATTATAAGTAGAGCGCCACTATTGATATATATTTTCTGCATTCGGACACTAGTGTAACCATACTCCCAGAGTCAAGTAGTGCCCGAACCCTCTTACCATTTACCTTTACAAATGCCCAGAAATGGTTATTCCATGGGTCCTCTGGGATAGGGCCCATACATTGAGACCACAACGAATAAGGTTCAACGCTGTTGCATTGCATTGGTTCAGTATTTAGTGGGCAGACTTTCGCAGTGTGGCCCCTTTCATAACAATTTACACATTTAGGTACGTAGTCTATGTCCCACGTAGAGCCCTTTTTTGGCTCTCCATGTTGGCTGTTGCCCATAGTTTGCAAGCCACTGTTGCTGGTGCTGTGTAAAGGCGGTCGCTGCTTTTCAGCCCCCCTTAACCCTGGTACCCTTTTACCGTCTCTGGAAGAGACCTGGAACCTTGGGTAGTGGGGATGCTCCATGACTGTGGGTTGCAGGTGCTCTTCTGCTGCATTGTACCTTTCTACGAGGGCCAACAGCTCATCTGCATTGTGGGGGTCACTCTGACTGACCCAACGGCGTAGGGCAGAGGGAAGTTTCCTCAAGAACTGGTCCATGACCAACCGTTCCACGATGTGGCTTGCTGAGTTGATCTCGGGTTGTAGCCACTTCTGGGCGAAGTGGATGTGGTCATACATCTGGGATCGGATGGCTTTATCCAACGAGAAGGACCATGCGTGGAACCTTTGGGCGTGAACAGCCGTGGTTACACCGAGGTGGGCGAGGATCTCGTACTTCAACATTGCATAGACGTTAGCTTCGGCTGGCTCTAGATCAAAGTAAGCCTTCTGGGGTTCGCCGCTTAAGAAGGTTGCGATTAGACTGGCCCACTCAGCTTCTGGCCAACCCTCCCTCCATTCAAAAGTGAGAAGACAGGTTTCAACATCATCCGAGGGCCCCATCTTCTGAAGGTAGTGGCTTGCCCTGTTCATTTTCAGGACTGGGGCTGCCTCTGCCAGTGGAGCCTTAGTGATAGCCTCTCTCAGGACCTCGAGTTCCTGCTGTATGACCTGGAAAAACCGTTGTTGCTCCCCTCTCAGCAAGCGGTTTGTCTCTTGCTGGGCTGCATTTGCCTGTTGCTGAGTTGCATTAGTCTCTTGCTGGATTGTATTAGTCTCTTTCTGGGCAGGGCATTGCGTACCAACGCACTCACCACGTCTTCCATCTTGTTTGAAAAAAAAAAAAAAATTTTAAAGTTCTTTTACATGCAGACCTTTTAGTGTTCTGCCTGCATTCTCCACCATATGTGACAAACGGCTTACTCCAGAGCTCCGCCGTCTGTCCGGGACTGCTAGAACACGGTCTTTTAGGGTAGGTTAAATGATGAGGTGTAACATGCTGTTCCTTTAAACAGGCTACTGCCTGGTTTATTCAGTTCCAGGCACTGAGACTGCCACACTGAATACAAAAGAAAAACACAAGCAAAACAAAACCCTGCTCATCTGAGCAATAACTTAACCGAGGTTCACCCTGACTGGTTAAAGGAACAGAATGATTTAACCTGTTTGGGGAGAGGCTTTTCCCCTCTCTGCTTCCAGCAGCATTCCTGCCTCCAGTCTCTTGGGGGAGAGGGAAGAGGAACCAGGAAATCAGCCTTAAATACCTGATTTCTATCTAGCAGGACAGGTGACAGAAATCAGGCAGCAGACAAACTCTGGTCTGGATCCCTCATCCCTCAGTTCCAGCAACTGTCAAACTGTGGGATGGAGTGCATGTATTCTGAGGCTGCACTTTCCAGCCAAACAGGATAGAAGCTGTCCAGTATCCTGGGAGCCCTATACTGTCCCGGCCAAGCTTATTCTAAAGCTAACCGGGTGCATAGCGGGATAACCGCGGGGATGCTCTCCGTTTAAAACGGAGTTTCCCACGCGGCGGCCGCTTCAATAGATAAGCACTAATGGCGCTTACTATTGAAAGCGCCCGAGGCGCGGGAAAACCGGCCGAAAATGGCCGAAGATAGGCGCGCGCCGCCCTCAGCTATTTTAAAACTGCGGTGGCAGCCGCATTAGGTTTAAACCGGCCGCCACTGTATATGGAATTTATTACCATCCCCTGGTTTCTGCCACAATTAATTTACCATAAATATCTATATTCATGTACATCTAGCATGAGACACACATGTACTGTAACAATAGATAGACTATCAAAATAGGTCATAAGAAACATTTATCTGCTTATGACATTTCATTTATAATAATCATATTATGAAACATATTAAAAAATATAAAAAATGTAATTTTGAATAAAACTAGTGCATGATTACGAAATTCTTATTGGAAAGCTACTAGATCTAAATCCTCATGCAGGACTCCAGGGTTTAAAGTCTGGAGTTTAAAAATCCAATAGGTCTCTTGTTTTTGCAGCCTAGAATACCTGTCACCTCTAAAAGACTCAGCTTTAACCTGTTCAATCCCAATAATAGAGATTTTCGTAGAGGCTCTTGTGTACATTTAAGAAGTGATGTGAGACACCATACCCTAGAAACCCCTTTATAATGTTTCTCCAGTATTTCAGGAAACGGTCCTTCAATGTTCTTTTCATGTGGCTTATATACTGTACCAATAACACATATACAGGTTGGCAACTTTTGTGCCCATCGCAGTGTCACATGTTGGTATATAAAATTTATCGTCCAGTAAAATAATAATTTTTTAGAATAAAATTAATATTATTGAGAATAAAATCAACCTAAGCCATGGATAAAGTGGGATAAGAATTTAAAAGAAGAAAGCTAAAGACATTTTTACCAAACATTATAAAGGCATTTTCCATTGAAAATTCATCAGAACTTCCACAATTCTCCTATATTGCACTCTATTATATCTTACTGCAGAGACGATAAATAGGGCACACATCATTTAGCTTGTGGATTTGGAATGAAATTGTTCATACATATACACACATTAAGGGAGTGTAACGGATTGGGGGACTCGCGCTTCCCAGTTTGTCAACCATCATCCAAGGCAGGTCCCACGGAGGTTAGCTGTCCCGCTCCCCTACGTCCCCAATCTCTATCCTCCTCCCTGAGCCGTTCCTCCACGGCACGGTCCGCACGCCCAGGCACACGTTCTGCGCACGCGCGTGGTCCCCTCACCGAGCATGCGCGTTCCCGATCGCTTGTCTCCTATCGAGGGACACGCGCCCCTCGGTGTGCCTCCGTCATCCCAGCCCTTTCCCTACCTGGCCCCTCCGCTCCTCCTTCCCCTCTGCATCTCGTGCCGAGCGCCTCCTCTGCGATACTTCCCCCACGCTCTGGTACACGCGCGGTGCGCGCGCATAACAATGTTACAGAAGGCGCGCGCACCCGCTCTAGTAATCAGCCGTCCCCAGGCACTGGCTCCGCCTCCCATCGGTTGCCGGAAATTACCCTGGATTACCTCCCTGTCTCCTCCCCTGCTATCACAGACCTATCACTGCAATTACCGACTCAAACCTCTGCTCCTCCCCTCACCCCTATTGGCCCTTCTTCCCATATAACATCACTCCGTCCTCTCATTCCTTGCTCTGCATAGCTTTCCCGTAGCTCCTCTGTGTGCAGTGTCTATGCCTAGCTCCTTTGTCTGTTTTAGCTCTGGTTCCTGTCCCTGCCCCTGTTTGGATTCCTTTGGTTTGACCTTGAACTCTGCTTTGGACTTGACTACGCTGCCTTCTCCTGCCCTTGAACCCTGGCTTTCGGACATCACTACGCTGCTCTCTCCAACCCCTGAACTCTGGCACTTGGACATTACCCTCCGACCTCTGGCACCCCGGATTCAGCAAGTATAACGTTAACCCTTACTCACCAGGCCCGGCAACGCTACTACCACACTCCAGGCACGCCCTCACTGCTGTGGGTGCCTGTTATACCCTTACCCACCTCAGTACTGGGGACTGGCCAGGTCTGCGGGCATACAGGCGTTACAGGGAGCAAATAAATATATGTTGTTATATTGACAAAAGAGGAATGTTAGAAAGGTGGTGGTGATCATTTTACTCATGACAGGAAAGTACTAGTATAGAATACGACCATAGATAAGTTGTACTTGAGCCTCCGTAGCCTCCTAGTCCTAAGAGAAACACAGCTACTGGTGACAGCAATTACATGGCACTTGAGACATACCATCATAAGACTTCATGGCAAATTAGTTTAACTCTGAGAAGGGCACAAGCATTTTTATGCTTTTTGCTTTTCTAGCATAACCCCAAAAATCACATGTTTTAAAAATGTATTGTATTGTAGTTGTGGTTTATTAATTTTGTCATGTGTAGCGATGTGTAGTCATAATGTAGTCATAATGTACAGTAAAGTACTGTACCCCATGCCATGTTCTTTCTCCCTAAACCCCCCAAATCTCAGGATTTCATAATGTATGGTGCGATTGTTAATATTGAATAGTGTCTCTTTCTTTACAGACCAAGATGTCCAAGAACAGCCAGCCAGCGTGAAGAATAAAAAGACAAGAAGATAGTGCATTTGGAAAAAGAGGCGACGTTGTATTGTTGTATTATTCATTTTTACCTTATTACCCTGTGCAAATTAAACTTGTCATTCTGTAAAAATACTTTTTTGTGTGTTCATGTTTTTAATGTTTAGATACAGTTACAGTCATACTATACATAAAGTACAAATGTCATTTAAATATATAAATATCTCATTAACACATACACTGGCGACACACTTTATTCGAGCTCGGCTAGTCCCACGAATTCGGGTATACCCGGGTGTATTGAGGTTTGTGACTGTTTTCTGCCCGAGTGCATTGAGGTATTTTCCAGGCAGGGATTTAAGCATTTTATTCCCGCTGGCTGCAATACTGCACAGTATATATATATATATATATATATACTGCATTACAATTCATGAATTTATGCCATCTGGTTGACACGCGAAGCATTGCAGCCTATTAAATCCTAATCATTATCATTTAACAGATCAGCCGCCCGTCAGCCAGGCATGAACCCAGGCTGGGAAGGCAAACGCAACGGGGCTTGTCAGAGGTGAGGAGCGGCGCATTCCAGGTATCTGCCAGGTACATATTGGGTATTTGCTCGAATAAAGTGTGTCGGTGCAGTAGTATATAAGTCTTAAAAACAAGTTGAGTGTACTGTTTAGATACACTTACAGCCGTACAGTACTATACATAAAGTACAAATGTCATTTAAATATATATATACAGTGTTCGACAAATAATTATAACCACATGGCCGTGGTGAGTGGATTTAGGCCGCTGGCGAGCCATGCTGCGGCTGTATGAATTCCCCTGCTCGCGCCAAATTGTTAATTTTTTTTAATAAATAAATAATCCCCCTCCCTGATTGGGTTAACGTGAGGAAGAGGGCCGGCAGGCAGCTCTGGGTTAGCCCCTTCCCCTGATCTCCTCCCCCTCCTGCCCCTGATCTCCTCCCCCTCCTGCCCCTGATCTCCTCCCCCTCCTGCCCGACACTCAGCAAGAGCCAGATTGTAACCATGCGGTGTTTGGGGGCGGCCTGAGACGCTGTGTGCTCACATTCCTAACACTCTGTCTCTCTGTCTCTCTCTCTCTGTCAATCTGTCTCTCTGTCTCTCTCTGTCTCTCTGTCTCACACTCTCTCTCTCACACTCTGGATCTCTTATTTACCCTATATATCTTAACTGCCCTATACCTTCACCGAAATAACCTTATACTGCTTTCTTCCAGACCTAACTACCGAGCTTCACATGGAAGACATCGGAATCCCCCCTAAACCAGAAGACAGGTAGGGAACACCTTCCCTCCAATGTATAACATTTCGGGAATGAGGTACCTGGACATTGAGGGACTGCGGATCAGGTAAGATCCCAGGCGGGATTGCTGCTTTAGATATTGTGACGCGGGGGCATCCAGGCACTAGTTATGGGGTTCAGGAACATTTACACACACACACACATAACAAGGACTAATTGTAGTATAATGTAATACATTAAATAAACTAATGTCAAAAACGAATGTTGTTCTTACTAGGAATTTATTCATTTTTTTTTAAAGCGGGTCTGGGGGCGAGACTAGGGGCGGGGCTAGGTGGCGAGTAGATTTTTTGTTCGGCTAGTAATTTTTTGGAGTGATTGGCCGAAACCACTGTACTATAGTTATGATCATCATATAGGATTATATATATGATATATCATAATATAATCTATATATATCTAAATATATATATAGTATATATTATATATATATATATTTTGATATATATATATATATATATATATCATATTATATATGACCTACTATACCGGTTGCAACACGACATCAAGGACAGCACGCAGGTAGTAAATCACAAAATGTTCTATATTGATAGAAGACACAAAACCGACGTTTCGGTCCCCCAGTGGGACCTTTCTCAAGGTGGTGCAAGCTCTGCACCACCTTGAGAAAGTTCCCACTGGGTGACCGAAACGTCGGTTTTTTTGTGTCTCTCATCAAATATAGAACATTTTTTGATTTACTTACCTGCGTGCTGTCCCTTGATGCGTGTTGCAACCGTTATCGTATGGTCTGTTATTGCTTTATGGATAAGCACCAAAACGTATTTATTTGCATATGGTGTGCTGGCTGTGCATTGGATTCTATATAATATATAATATATAATATAGATATATAGATATATATATATAGATATAACATTGTTCGACAAACCTATACATTTGGTCGCCCCGACGATTGGATTTAACCCCGGCGAGTAAATATTGCCCAAGCAGCACACGTTTGGTACTAGTTGGCGAGAGATTTTATTGTGTGGCGAGTAGATTTTTTGTTAATTTGTCAACCACTGTGTATTATATATATAATATATATAAATATATATATAATATAATATATTAAGCAATACGTACGTTTGAGCGAATATCAGAGGCAGCACGTCCACTGTGGATATTCGCTCAAACGGTATCGTATTGCTATTTGATTTATATGATTTGCACCCACCTTTATCTACCTGAACGAGTGCTTGTTTCTCATCTATTCACTATATATATTATACAATATATATATAGATATAATATATTATATATATAAAAAAAACAAAAAATGTGGCGCCAAAATAATACTATATTGCTATGTATGTTAATAAACTGTAGTGCTAATAACTTATATACGATAAGTGTGTAAGATCCTAAATGTGTTTAAAAATCAAGATGAACATGTGCAATAGAACTGTTAATACTAAGCATAATGAACAAATATACTTAAAACAACAACATAGAATATTACAGTAATGTGGGTAAAAATTAAAAAATAAAAAGTGTGCAAAAAGTGCTAAAAAAGTAAAAAAATGAAAAAATGAAAAGTAAGTATAAAGTTATAATATAAAATCCAACCAGTCCTTCAATAATCAGTCCATAATAGGAGGTATAGGATGTGTGCAAGGGATCTTCTGCTGCTCTCACAAGGGACCTCCAGGGATATCTACAAACAGAAAAAGAGAGAGAGCGCAAGCCCCATAGCATAATACTGCGTGATTTATTATAAAAATAGGGAAGGGATGGAAGGGGGGGGGGGGAGAAATCGCACTCACAAGATAAAAAGGTTTAAAAGGCAGTTTGTGAATTATATCACCACCATCCGGTACTGCTGGGCGAAATCACTTCCAGATAGCTGATCAACATCACCGCCAACCGGATAAGGACGCCGTTGTACCGTCTGTATGCTGTTCAAATTCAGCTCTCCACTCCGAATGGCCGCTGTGTTCTTCCCGCGCTTGGTATGGCCTCATGCGCGTGCGCAGCGTCTTCGTGACGTAATCGCGCTTCTCAGTATCCCTTGGGATTATCTTGTGAGTGCGATTCCCCCCCCCCCTTCCATCCCTTCCCTATTTTTATAATAAATCACGCAGTATTATGCTATGGGGCGTGCGCTCTCTCTCTTTTTCTGTTTATATATATATATATATATATATATATATATATATATTATTGTGACATAGTCCAAAGATGTTAGGCAGCTTTCTGCCCCGTTTTAGGTCAGAAAGTGCAGAAATAGTTCAAAATGATCCATTCCACAGCTTCACATTAACTCCGGCTGGTGGATGGAAAATCCAGACCACAGATTACAATGGGTCTAGTTCTCCCTCACCTGCTCTCCTAATCACTAGCACAGGTATTTAGAGCAGAGAGGTTAGCATTTCACTCTCTCTTCTTAGATCCTGTGTGCTGGGGGTATCGCTGCTCCCCTGCATCCAGTTCGGGGTGGACGGCCCCTTCAAGTATCCCAGTACCAGAGGATTTGCCTGGACACTTGGGACCGAGTTCCCACCACGAACAGATAAGACAAACACATGTTTACTGCCGTATCTAATAGACTGTATGCTTTATCTGGTGACCCTAAATAAGAGGGCATTGTTTTAAACTGGGGAACCAGGTCAGTTGGCCCAGCAGCAGTTAGAGGCTGATTATGATGTGTAGTTAGATCCCTGAAAGGGATAGGATTTTGTTTATATAATTTGGTTTCTTGTTACTTGAAATAACAGTGTGGGAAATACTATAACACTGATATGAGTAAACCGCTGAATGTAAATATCTGAGTGCCTCTTGCCTACACATGTTAAATCTGCAGTCCCTTACTTGGATGAAAATAAAGCAGACAGGAGCCTGAGTTAAGCAGCATAATACTTTGCATGATCCTGTTTTTGTATAAATAACCCTAGAAGACTGTGTCGGGAAGAACCCAGACAGATGTCAGCACTACAAAAGAGGGGCGTTTGTCACAATATATATCTCATTACCACACAGTATACAGTATATAAATCTTGAAAACAAGTTTATTGTATTGTTTAGATACACTTACAGTCGTACTATACATAAAGTACTAATGTCATTTAAATATATATATATAAATATCTCATTGACATACAGTATATACTGTATTAATCTATAAAATAAAATATGTTTTTACTGTTTAGATAGACTTACAGCAGTATTACTGTAGACATCTAGTGACTCCATGAGGAAATGTACTGTACAGTACTGCAATTCATGCAACTACAGTAGTAATTTAATTCTCAACAAGGTTCCATATTACCCGCATGCGCAGAAATGTGATATCATGCATATGCGTTTCAACAATGTTCCATTGTGAAACGCATGCACATTTCAACAAGGTTCCATTGTGACATACACGCATGCGATTATTCTGTACAAATGAAACATTTCATTCTTTAAAAATACTTTTTGGTGTGTTCATATTTTTAATCTTCAAATTACTATTACACACACTTGAAGTTCTGTACGGGAATAAAAGACAGGTTGCATTGCAATTAGATTTTTAAGATAATAAATCGCGATTGCCTATTTGAGTTCCTCGACGGTATTGCAGACTACGCTAAAATTAAATTTTCTGCAATCGATCAAAACACTAGTAAAATTGTGCCTTAACTCATGAAGAAATCACACACCAAGACTGGGTGTGCCAAGGAATTCAACCCGTGAAAAGGTTGCATAATGGCCGCTGTATCTGTATGCTCCCTCAAGAGAATCAAGCCTCTACTTATGGAAGAAGACCTGAGGAAAGCCACCTACAACCTGTTCATCTCCAGACTTGACTATAGCAACTCATTCTATCTTGGCTTGCCAGACAATCACATCAAGCATTTGCAGGCAATTCAGATTACCACAGTTAGAACTATGAGAGACCTGCACAGCTACTGTATGGCTAACAGTTAACAGTTAAACTTCACTGGCTACCACTCACACAACTAACTGAGTTCAAAGTCCTCTCTGCAAGTTATAAGGCCAAAGATCTCTTAGTACCAACATATATATATCTGAATGAATTGCTCCATTGCTCGGAAACAACCTCCCTCTTGACTTCAGGAAAGCTTGCACCTTCAAAGGTTTCAAGAAATTACTTACTGTAAGACTCACCTCGTCTGGGAAGCATTTGGGCACTCGCCTCATATGCTCATCATATTGATTCATGCTGCAAATCCCTAGGGTTGTCGACATGCTAAAAAAATATGAATTGGTTAGTATCACACCTTCCTATAGTATGCACTTGTAAAGATATGATCTACAGAATAAGACCCAGAAATGTAGGTAAGGTCTCACCCATGATCTATAAAGTGGCTTTAAACACCCTCTTTTCCCCCCCACTAATATATTTTCATGTACAGTACAACTCAGAATACTGTTGGTGTCTAGATAGGACAACATGTACACATGGATTGAAGACAATACTGTACTCCACATTTGTTAACATATATTTAATTATTTAAACTTTTGATCAATTTTTGGATTTGGGTCCGAAAAGTTATTTTTATCTCCTTGTTTCTCAGGCTGTATATGATGGGGTTACACAATGGAGTCACCACTGTGTAAAGCAGGGACAAGATCTTGTTTCCTCTAAATGAGCGTCCTTTTGATGGTGCAATGTAAAGTGCCATCAGTGTCCCATAATATAATCCAACAACAGTCATGTGGGAGCTGCAGGTGGAGAAGGCTTTCTTTCTTCCAGTAGTAGATGAGATTCTGAGGATGCTGAGGAAGATACATACATAAGTCACAACAATGAAGACAAATGGGAAAATGACCAAAGGGATGGACACTACAAAGATTTCCATTTCAACAATGAAGGTGTCTGAACATGAAAGCGTAAGTAAAGGACCAAGATCACAGAAGAAATGGTCAATTACATTGAGGCAGAATTGTAACCTACACACTAGAATGATTGTAATTGCCATCAGTGTTAGACCTGACACCCAACAACAGCTGACCATTTTATGACAAAGTCTAAGGTTCATAATGGAGGTGTAACGCAATGGATTACAGATTGCCAAGTATCGGTCATAGGACATCACTGTGAGAAGAAAAGACTCTATAGTTGTTGAAGCACCAAAGAAATAAAACTGTACAATGCAGCCTGTAATGGACATTGCTCCCCCTTCGGCCCATATGACCCACAGCATGTTGGGGACAATATTTGTGGTGAACAAAGTCTCAGATAAGGACAGGTTGCTGAGGAAAACGTACATGGGAGCACTGAGATGGTGACTGGTTAACACCAACACAACGATTAGAAGATTTCCAATTAACGTCATGACATAGATGATAAGGAAAAAGATGAAGACAAACATCTTGCAACTTTGGAGGTTCTCAAATCCCAGAAGGATAAGTGTTGTAGTGATTGTTTGGTTGATCTCAAGCATTTCCAGTTGACAAGATGGTCCACGTAAAAGAAGAGACCTGTTAGCTTTCAATAGTCGAATGTTGTGATATTCTGCACCAAAACCGCCATTGAAGTCGATGGAAACTCTGATATTCTGGGTTACAACAGAATATATGTTATATGGTGGAACAATGTCATATGCTACATATGTATTTCTATGATGAACTCTATTGTTGGTGCATGGAAAGTGGAAATGGAAATAAAAATAATAAAACATGTCCTGTAAAATGTGATCAAAATATGAAGTTGCTTCATAGACAGTATGTGGTTTAAATGTATGCTACAAAAATTACAATGGCTACAAGAAATTATTCTATTTTCAGCAATATGAAGCTGCTATTTCTGCCACAGACACACAAGAAAAAATCCAATGGGTTATTTGTCACAGAGACCTAATTAGGGTGAATATATTTTACAGCAAACAAGACAAGTGAAAAAAACAGAACAATACCAAATAAGATAGTAGGTCATATTTACTCAGCAGTGCTGCTCTACAAGGCACATTTGAGCATGGTTTATTCAACACAGCCTTTACGACCCATTTACGTTAAAGAGTTTCCAACACAGGAGGTACCCTATGGAGTCACACCGCTTGGTGAATATGGCTCTTTATGGCCTGTCCACTTTGAATGGGGCTGTAAGGGTTTTTTCAGATATCTTATTGCAAAAAGTCTGCTTGGTAAATATGCCCCATTGTGCTGTGCTTCACCTATCGCCCTAGAATTCTGGGCTGGGCAATGTGTGTGAACCTAATAGTTTTTACACCCTTGCCCTAATTCCTGCCCAATTTACTGCTTTTTTGCATTCCCATGTTACTTTATGCATAACACTTATTTACATCTGTATGTCCAGACTTACTAAGACGTCATTCCTGTATAAATATAACGCGCTATTTCAGCTTCATTTGTGAGCCTGAGAGCTGGCACTCTTTCTATCCCCTAAGTAGCTATTAAAGGTATCACTTCTACCTTACTTGTTATTGTATATTCTACAGGCTAACACGGTACAACCCTCTAGACAAAGAGAAGAGCTAGAACAAGCGGTCAGGCATTTAAAGCTGCAGTTCAAGCAATATCCTTCATGTGTTTTTTTTTTAATAAACAAGTTCTGTACTATGAGAAAATACTTGTAGCATTTTTTAAAACAATTTTAAAGACATTTTTAATGTATTCTAATGTAGCAATCATTTTTGTTTCTATAGACACCATTTGCAAAGTCACATTCCCTTCCTCTACTGAAACAAGCTCTGGCTCTTGAGCCCTGCCCTCTCTCTAGCAGTGCAACAATTGTATCTAGTAACTGCCTGTCACATGATCTTCCACACAGAACTTTGCATGGGTACTGTTTTGCAACAATATCAGTGAGTTAAATAACACAGAGCAAAGTGATCGATTACTGGAAAACGGATTGATCGGCAACTTAGCTAATCACTTGTCAGTGTGCAGATTGTATTGATGCACATATTGAATGGGGAATTAAAAAAAAAAAAAAAGCTTGAACTGCAGCTTTAAGTGGATGGAAGTCTCAGGAGAAATGTGAGGAAGGACTTTTTCACAGAAAGGGTGGTAGATTTGTGTGAATAGACTCCCAACAGAGGCTAATACATTAAGAGAATTCAAATATTCTTGGGATAGATCATATGGCTATTATAAATATGACAGACAGCCAATGACATAATCGGGTCTGAGGTTATACAAGAGAAAGGATATTGGCAGGCTAGGTGGGTCACTTGGTTCTTATTTGCATCAAAACTCTGTGTTTCTATGAATTACATCAGTACCATCTTGATATTTTCCGGGATCAACATTTATATTAGAACTTTACAATGATGAGAGGTCAGAAAATCAGTGCTGTAGCAGATGTAGCCAGACTTACTGTCCCAAGTGCTGCAGCCAAAAATGTGAATGTCCATGGCGCCCGAGACAGTGTCTGCCGTCGTTACGCTGCGGGGGTCTGTGCTTCCAAATGGGACCCCTGCATCGTTAATCATGTGGTTGTATGATGACACTCTGTGGTATGGATAATCAGTGTTCTTATTAGTGCAAGAACTTTTCAGTGAAGCATTTCAATTGATCTGTAAGATAACTGCCTTGTTTTCATACTTACCCTCTTGCAGGCCCTCGAACATTTTGCACGTCACAATAGGTACTACTGTCGTTTCTCTGCTGAATGGAGCTACTTCCAGGTGGTTTCAATCGTCGTCCCCTAACCTACGCAGCTTAACACACACAAAAACTTTCATGTTTAATAGGTACAGCTGGTCTTACAGGAAAGAAAAACACATACTGTCTCTGTACGTTCTTCCTACCAACAAATTTGATTGTATTCTCTTCGGAAAAGGGGTTCCTTTTCCTAAATGTTACTTTGATGTCTGACGCACCTCCCCTTTATGTGTTATTTATATTATTTATTATTTATATGATTGTCCCGTATATTACTGCTGTGAAGCGCTATGTACATTAATGACGCTATATAAATAAAGACACACATACATACAGTAGTATACCTGCTAAATACTGTAGATACAGATAGAGGGGTATGCTCTTGCCCTACTCACTTAATGTAACCATGTATCTGTGCCCAGGACATACTCTGTGCCCAGGACATACTTGAAAACGAGAGGTAACTCTCAATGCATTCCTTCCTGGTAAAACATTTTATAAATAAATAATAAACCAAATGTCTCTCAAATACTAAGATTGTAAGCTATTTGGGTCACTGGCTGCTTTTGTCATTTTTTTTGTTTTTATATAATGCCTTTATCGGTTTCTAACAGGAAAATTCCAGTTATCCTGGACTTGAAGAGTTAATACATACTTGCAGTCTAGTTCTGGGTTTCCAGAGCAGAACTCAGGTTGAGACCAGCTCACTAATTATCGTGTGCTGTAATCTGCCTGGGAGCTGAACTCAGATTCAAGGCTGCTCACTGATTGAAAGGGCATAAGCCATAGGTTCTAGTTCTTGGTTCCTGTTGCAGTTCATGGTGTATGTTCCTGAGCATAGACTCTCTGCCTGTCTTACTCTACACATCACTGCTGTGGCTGCCAGAGCACTGCCCTTTTAGAGTGTGAGTCCTGCTTGCAAGGGCTGTGACTATACACTACATGTGCTGCTGCATACGGTATATGAGTTGAACTGCTTTGTATTCTTTCTGCTGAAGAAAACTAATTTGGTTGCTGAGGAAAATCATTTAACCCATTACACTTGTCACTGTCAGGTCACTTTGCTCCTACGAGGGACTGACTCTTTAACCCAATAACATGCCACTGCCATTGGGTCACTTTGGTCTTACATGGAACTGATGTTTTAACCCATTAAACACATCCCCATTATTGATCAGTTTTGTGCTACATTGAACTGACCCTTAAACCAATTAAACATATCGCTGTTATTTGGTCACTTTGAACCTACGTGAGACTGACCATTAGCCCAGCATCATTGTCATTTGGTAACTTTGGTCCTATGTGAGACTGACCCTTTAATACATTAAACACGTCACTGCCATTAGGTTACTTTGCTCCTGTAAATACTACACAGTTTAAAATACATAGCATTTGTATATTGATTCATCCTGCCTAATGTCAATCTTTCTGTATCTCACCTCACGTCACCATATTGCATAAACTATACGTCTGAAATGAAACTGCCCTATAAACTTACCATGGTCCGAGCGTCCAGTGCTGTAGTCCTGCGTGTGATTTTACTCCCGAAAGTAGAATAACCACCAAATATTTACTGTCAACGTGGACTAAAATCATTGAGCTTTTCATCATCTTCCATTGACTTGCCTTTATTATATATTAAAAAGAAGGGAACACGGTGCATTTCCAGATAACAATCAGAACGTTTTTCTGACACCTTGACATTGTGATTTTCACCTGTGAATTGAGAAGTATATATAGCTACTCAACGTTAAACAGAGATTCTATCATTGAAGTACTGTAATGTTTGCCCTGATTCATGATGCTTATATAATTTTCAAAAGTCAGAAGAGAAATCCTTGTGGAATTATTATTGCGTTGAGAAATTCACAAATCCCACATGAGCCAATCAATTTAAAATGAAAATAAATACTTAAAAAAACATAAATGTACAGCACTTTTAGTCAATCAGGATGATTGATGCATTTTCATTAACGCAATTTGACAGCTATATTTTTATATCTTTTATTTAAGTTATTATGTAAACAGGGTGCGTTGAGACTTGGGAGGGGTTTGATTTCCTTGGACAGATCCCTTTTGTCTGATGTGACTGTGCGTTCAACAAAATGTGCACAGGCAATTCCCCCTTATCTCCTCCTCTTATCTTTATTGACTCTCTAAGGACAGCGTGGGATAAGGGTAAAAAAAAAGCCTGAATGATAAGCCCACCGCCATTTGCGGCCTAATTTCCAGAGAACCTAAAGAAATCAAGTCTTTGCTTTTAGTGTGGTTAGATTAGTTTAAAGTAGCCAATTATATTTTTCACATTTTATGGGACGGCAATTTGGGATTGCACCATTAAAAGGCCATAGTTTCTGAACAAACCATTTTTACATACTGCAGGGAATATCTGCCTGTACAGTAACTTTTCATTTTCTGAGATATAATTTTTTGGGGTAGAGAATATGGAAAGATGACAGAACCTCAGGATTGGAAATATCCAGAAACAATCTCCACCGAGGACCTACATTCTTATTTAAGTGAGGCTATTTCTATCAATTGACCTTGCACTGGAAGAAAATGACAGAGTGCGCAAGGCTTGTGGCCAATGATTCAAAAACCCCTAATAAGAGAATGGACATCGTGACCAGGCTGCACTATTATTCATTGAAGGAGAGAATTATTGCCTGCTGCTGAGATAGATGTAGCCAAGTCCCCTTGAGCTACACATTCTCTGGCCCCTCTAGCACTGTAAGTCCCAGTAAAATGTGGGCAGTGTTGGGAGCAAATCCTGTAGGGTATGGCTGTATTGTAATACGTGTGTTACCTAATAAAGTTCAGGAGTAGCCTGGTATTAGAAAGGGGGTCTATGACTGATAGGAGGTCGGTTTACAAGCTACTCCCCTGGCAAGGAGGGGGTTTCCCTCTAGAGGTTAGAGTAAGGGTTTTGGGAGATAGTTTTGTGCTGCCCTCCTTGCTATGAGGAAGCAGCAGTAAGTCTCTCCTGGACATGAGTGGATTGAGGCCTTGCCTTGTTAGGGGGTAAGGTATGCTGAGGGGTGCGCAGGGCCTCAAGCCTGGGGTATGGCCTTCAGGGAATTGAACCTGTAATATATATGATGTACCCAATAATTCCCAGTTATACCCTCTCTGGTGTGATGTCTGGAGTGTGGATACCAAGAAGAGTTGCCTATGAGGTTCATCCTGGCTGTACCAGCATCATCCTGGGCTGGAGGTGCTGCGCTGACTAAATAACCATCACTGAGAGCCTGTCCTGATGTCTCCCTATACCACCACAGAGATTTCAGGCCTTCTGTTCTACCTCACAGGTATGCACCAGAGTACACCGGTAGCTACATGATCTCACTTAGGGTGGGGGAAAAGGTGCTACTTTTGGAGGTGCTGCTGAGATAGCATCAGGACAGGCTTACATAGCAATAAAGAAATTAAGGGACTCTCCTACCATGCCAAATCAGAGGGCCCAAGGGTGTGTAGTTTCCATAAGGGGACCCTATGGGATCTTAAGGACCGGGCTACCCGACCAAAATGGAGGTACCCCATGGACCCCTCCTCTCCAAATACATGCACGTGTAGTGTGTGCAAGAACTCTATTGGGAAACTATGACCCACCCGTGCTATGCTAAACAAGAAGAGGTGTGGGGGTAGTGTCTCGAGGCTTCACCGAGGAAACTATGGCTCAATCGTGCTATTCAATTTTCTTGTGATCAGGCAGTTATCCGAGGAGGGGCGCTTGATCCGCAGGTGGCCTGAACCTCCGTTTGAGCAGCTGCAGCCACGCTAACCTGGCCCCCGACAAAGGGAGCCACATTATGTGCTTTATCAATGTAAAATGCCAATTCCCACCGAAAACGGGAAGCCGCATGGCAGCTTGTGCAAAGTTTCAAGACTCTGTTGCAAATCCCTGGGCTTGGCGTGAAGTCAGCCGCGCCCTCCTGGCAGTATTATCTGGGTTTGGTGTGAATGCCAAGCCACACCCTGTTCTCTACAGCTGTGCTATTGCATTACTGGAGGGAGGAGCTGAAGGTGTGTCTATCTGCTACTGAGCCGTGAATGTGGGGACATAATCACAGTCCCATGAGGTAGTATCGCTGAACAGACACATGCCTACCCACTCCCTCCTTGGTAGCTGCGACAATGGATGAGAAGCAGAGCACTCACATTGCCCTTCCAGGAGGTCTGCTATTACTCCCCTGCTATTACTCCCCCATGTCAGCCCGTTGTGTGAATGGGTAGGGCTTGCACTGGGATCCACTTCCCGGTGCTATGAATGCCACGCACCGTACCTCCAACTACAGGGCCCTGGAGCGGAGATTTCCAAGACTCTGCTGCCCACTGGGTGACTTCAATGGGTTTCTCCAAAGATTGTTTGAGATGGCTGGACAGCCATCCGAGAGCCACTAGCCCGATTTCTGGATAATGCTTCAGCACTTGGTTGGTTCCAAAATCTAGTAGGGGAGCTGCAGTTCCCAAAATATGGACTCTGGAGCGGGCTCGCTGGGAGCCCTGGGAACTGACCTGCATGATATTTGCAGCCCAGCAGAAGAGATCTTACCAGCAGATGTACCTGAGTCCAAACGGGCTGGTGTGCAACAGCAGGTCCCCTTCTGCCATCCAGTCCATTCTAGATACAATTTGCATAGAAACAGAAAGAGAACAGCGCAAAAAAACCATTGTGTAGTATATTTAAATAATTTAGTATAATGTGAAGGTGAGTATTGCACGTACATAAAAAAAAAGGGTTAATAACAAGACATGTTAGGGACATGTTACCACTCGGCAGGCACAACAGGATGCAGGCACCAGGTATTCGACGTCCTCCCTCAAGATGCTGGTATCTGGATGCAGAGTATACAGCTCAGCGTTGGGGAACCTTCCCGCGCCTTCACGGAGCTCACAGCAGTTGTTTTCAGGGGTAGATCTCCGCGTCTCTTCCTGGTTAGTCCACGTTGGCGTGTGACGTCATCCGGCAGCGTCTCTCGGCCGGTCGCGTCTTTAGTGCGTCACTCCTTAGCGATAGGCAATCGGGCGGTATAGCAAGTCCCGGACAAGTCCCACAATGAAACGAATGTTCAAGTACAAAGCCGCAATGGGGGTATATGTAAAAAATGAAGGAACGCGCCCTCTCCTACGCGTCTCGTACTTCGTCAGGGAATGATGGAGGAGGTTCCGAGGGCGGTTATTATACACTCAGCATTATTGCTATTGGCCAAAGTAATTGTATTCAACTCCCCCCACCTGGAGAGATATTCACTCATCCCGTGGAGGGGCTCAATCTGCAAAAACATTCTAATATATAAACATACATGGGATAAAGCACACTTAATATAATAATAAACTTTAATAATTCGAATCAAGACTCTAAAAATATAAAGAGACAAAAAATTAGTCACATAATAAAAATCACATTAAAAAAAATATAGAGTGCTAACTCCCAATAATTGAGAATACCATAGATTAACATATGACTTCTAGGAGGTATATGTATATTCACATGGAAATCTATAAGATAATGCAATGGTAAAGGAATAGATCTTAAGGGATGAACTATTTATACTTATTCAGAGAGAAAGGGTATTATGTTAATCCTTGGAGGTATTGGTTAGATATATTTTAAAATAATTAAATATATATTAAAACTTAAAAACACTGGTATATGATTAATGATTAATTAAAAAATCTCTAATTACAAAAGGGACCATACGTCAATCTCCTCATTTAGACCTAGTGGAGACAGAGTCTGGAGTTTATATATCCACAGACTTTCTTGTTTAGACAATTTTTTGTCTCTGTCTCCACCGCGTCTTCCTGATTGTACAGTCTGGATTCCCACATATGTCAGGAACGAAGGGTCACAATCATGTTTAATTTTTAAGTGTCTGGACACGCTATGTTGTTCTAATCCTAGTCTAATATTTCTAGCGTGTTCTAGAATCCTGACTCTTAGAAATCTTTTTGTTCGCCCAACATATTGATATCCACAAGGACACTGCAGTAAATAAACCACATATGTAGATTTACAAGATATACAATCTTTCACTGTAAACTTTTCCTTAGTTGTATTAGATATAAAAGATTTACGGTTAGAACTTAACATTTTGCAGGCTTTGCACTTTCCACAGCAAAAGTTGCCGTTTGGTTTAGTCGGCATCCATGATGGCTCCAATGACGTATTTATTGGGGAACCAATATCACTAGGCGCTAGGAAGTTTGTTATGGAGAGAGGGGCCCAAGATAGGATCATTACAGAGAATGCCCCAGTTTTTGTTAATTATTTTTTGCACACTGGTGCTCACTGAGCAAAACTCTGTAATGAATGGAACTTTTAAATTATCGTCTACCTCATCATTTGTTGTTCTTTTTTTCTTTTGAATCAGTAGAGAGTCCCTATCCATTCTATCAACTTTTTCTAGTGAGCTGAGCAAAAGGGCCTTATCATACCCATGTTCTATGAATTTCTCCAAAAGAGAGACTGATTGAACTTCAAAGTCAGCTTGGAGACTACAGTTGCGTTTGATGCGCATAAACTGACTTTGGGGTATGTTGTCAATCCAGGATCTTTCTGCGCCTTAGAGGAGGTGAGCCGGTGCCTGGACAGGCCCAGCTTAGTGAGACCCGCCCCAGACTTGGTGCCCTGCTCCCAACTGGAGGAACTACTCACCACTGGATCCACGAGCTTCCAGCAGGACAGCGAGGGTGCGTCCATCGATAAGGTGTCGGACGGGGCCTCCAAAGATCTGAGATTAGTGACCCCATTGTCCATCTTGAGCCCCAACTCTTACCAGGGGATGTTGATCCGGGATGTCAACAATCACTGGGTCAATATTCCTGGAGCAATGTCCTAGCACAGGTTGCAGAGTAAAGCCATCTGAAGGCCCGAGATCGAGCCATGACCTATGTGGCTGCTGCCTATGCCGAACAACCGAGTGAGGCGATCAGCGTGGAAGGATCTCCGCTAGTGGTACTGGCCGGTACTGCTTCTCTTTCAGATCCTGTCTTGATTCGGGGTGGGAAGGGAGCGATGAATTCAGGAACACAACATAAAAATAAAGAAAATAAAAACAGTAATAGTGCAATATATCAATACAATTGGAGCTTTGTAGATGTCTGGCTCTGTAGAAATTCCTACTTACAAGTGTAATATAAACTGGCAGTGGTCTGACTCAGTCAGTGTTGGTGAAGTTATATTTCACGCAGGGAAATAGATTCTGGCTCAGGAAAACATCAGAACAAACTTCTTGCAGATGTCATTTGCTCAAATCCAGATGGAATAAGATGTATATGAAATATAAAAACGGACCAATGGTATAGATCGCAAAGACACTTTTTATCGCATAGAAATGAAATAGGAAATGTACTTACAATAAGTACAATGACTTGTACACATAAGGGTTTCGTGAGACAGTTGAAATACTGATCCTCGTTGGTGAAGGTTACTCCCGTCCTCCCGCAACTCCAACCTCACCGATGATGGATGGCGTCTGACGTCACTTCCGGTAAACGGGTGACGACATCCAGTTGAAGGCGATTGCGACGGACAGCAGTGGATCAGCAGCAGAACTCGGTCATCTTCACTTCGTGGGCAGCTGCAGCAGACTGACTTTAGCAAGCTCTACGCGTTTCGCTGTACATAGACAGCTTCCTCAGGATCTGTATTTCAACTGTCTCACGAAAACCTTATGTGGGGGCCTATGACTGATAGGAGGCAGGCTTACAAGCCACTCCCCTGGGAAGGAGGGGGTTTCCCTCTAGAGGTTAGAGTAAGGGTTTTGGTAGTTAGTTCTGTGTTGCCCTCCCTGCTATGAGGACACAGCAGTAAGTCTCTCCTGGACAGGAGTGGGCTGAGGCCTTGCCCTGTTAGGGGGGTAAGGTATGCTGAGAAGGGGTGCTCAGGGCCTCAAGCCCAGGGTACTGCTTTCAGGGAATTGAAAATGTAATATCTATGATGTACCCAATAAATCCCAGTTATACCCTCTCTGGTGAGATGTCTGGAGTGTGAATACCAAGAAGTGTTGCCTATGAGGTTCATCCTGGCTGCACCAGGATTCTCCTGGGCTGGAGGGGCTGCACTGCCCGAAGAACCATCACTGAGAGCCTGTCCTGGTGTCTCCCTATACCACCGCGGAGATCTCAGGCCTTCTTTTCTACCTCACAGGTATGCACTACTGCACCGACACACTTTATTCGAGCAAATACCCGGTATGTACCTGGCAGATACCTGGAATGCGCCGCTCCTCACCTCTGACAAGCCCCGTTGCATTTGCCTTCCCAGCCTGGGTTCATGCCTGGCTGATGGGCGGCTGATCTGTTAAATGATAATGATTAGGATTTAATAGGCTGCAATCTTGCTGAGTGTCTACCAGATGGCATAAATTCATGAATTGTAATGCAGTATATATATATATACTGTGCAATATTGCAGCCAGCGGGAATAAAATGCTTCAATCCCTGCCTGGAAAATAACTCAATGCACTCGGGCAGAAAACAGTCACAAACCTCAATACACCCGGGTATACCCGAATTCGTGGGACTAGCCGAGCTCGAATAAAGTGTGTCGCCAGTGTAGCACAGAGTACACCGGTAGCTACATGATCTCACTTAGGGTGGAGGAAAATGTGCTACATAAAGGGGAAATGATCTTTGAAAACTCCAAGCTCAAGATTTTAAAGAATTTATCAAGAATTACTATTGCCACGAGGAGGGAACTGATACAGCTCACAACGGTTCTGAAGGAGAGGGGCCTACATTACAGAGGGACCTTCCTGTAATGAAAATGGGGTTAATCAGCACATTAATAAAGGCAAGATGCTAGGCTGGTTAACCCTATTTTGTATTGGGGATGAAGGGGTTAATTTTATATGCCCTCTACATGTACTATTTTCCCCTCTGTACCTTATTGTCCCCGTTTTGCAGGATTGTATAGGCCTGCGGTAATGTATTGCATTGTATACCTGCATTACTGGTGTTTGGACACAAGATGCCGCTGCGCGAGC
This sequence comes from Ascaphus truei, assembly GCA_036426205.1. Taxonomy (NCBI): domain Eukaryota; kingdom Metazoa; phylum Chordata; class Amphibia; order Anura; family Ascaphidae; genus Ascaphus; species Ascaphus truei. The sequence goes on from CM071586.1 coordinate 7,136,773, forward strand.
AAAGCCGCAAGCTAATTGGAGAAGCGTGGCGCGTTCTCTTTGTTCCGTTGAGTAACATAGGTATCCATTACTGAGGCTTGAACTCGCAACCGCGAGGTCAATTGAATCAAAGGGTTGCGATCTCAGTCTCAAGTAGGTACCAGTTACAATGTATCCAGTCCCGGTTAGTAACGTAGAAACTCCTCCGGTGGGAGGCAAGGCAAAGCACAGCCGGAGAAAGAAATGCCGGGGGACTGATGTAAGCTAGAACATCTTTATTGGCACAGTATACTGATGGGTCCTTACCGGTTAGTAACGTAACTTGAAAGGCGGCAGGCAGTTGCCGTGGGAACTCGGTCAATTGACGTGGGAACTCGGTTAACCGCAAGTTACAGGTGTTTAGGACGTATTACACTATTATTTATTTCATTCCCTTTACATGGTGAAATTCTGCGCTCCCCACAAGCTTCTTCCAAACAGTTAAGAGAGGAGGAACTGTATCTTCTCCTAAGAGGGTTGAGCAGCGAACTTTACTATTATTTTTGAACACTGTTTATATTTATATTTAATTATCACTATATATTTATATATTTATTTATCACTATATATTTATTACATCTTTATCGGAAGCGCCTCACAATTTTTGTTTTATATGAATATGGATACACGCATGGAGAAAATGGAAAGGAACATGGAGAAGATGGCAAGGAACATGGAGAAGATGGAAAGGAAGATTGTGGGGATGTATTCTTTACTGCGAGTTCCTGTCCCTCTCCCTGTATGTCTGACACAGGAGCAGGAGGGTGGCCAGCATGACGTGACCTTCACGCTTCCCTCACCAAGCAACCCACGCTCACCCCATCCATCAGAATACGTGTGCCTGTATGCCTTTGAGGACGAGGTGACAACCCCGGTAAGGCCACAACAGGAGGAAAGCATCCTCCCACACTGCCTACCCTCGCCCGCTGCCAGAAGTACACCAGCACCCAGGCTTCCAACGGTGCCGAACATCATCTTGACCGACCTGACCCAGCATGACAGGGAGAAATACAAGACTGGATGTACTGGTGTAGCCCAGAAATTTGCTGTGTCAATATTTAAACACCATGTCAGTTTTGAGATGTACAGCGGTTGGACCCACAGTGTAAATGAAGGAAATAAAAGAAAGAGGGCTCTGCCAGCAAATTTAAGAAAGACCGTTTTGAATGAAGTGGAGCGTTATTTCCGTGTTACCCCTACAGTTATGAGAGCTGTGAGAGACACTATAAATGGCCTGTTGAGGCATACAAGGGCTCGTGATTGGAGTGGCACCCCTCTTGCTAACGACTTTTCCCAAACTCTACAGTAGTGCAAAAGTTTTTCATCCCCCCCCAAAAAAAAATTACTGTAGCATTGTTTTATTGTTTAATGTGTTTAATCATTTTATGTTTGTTTTTTATTGTTTTGAAATATTGATATTGTCTAATCATTTATTTATGTCAATCAGGCACAGGTAAGTATGTTACTGTATAGAAATTTGTTTGTGCAAAAAAAAAAATAATAAATAAAATAAAAGGTGTTTCTAAATGTGTTTTTTTTAATCAAACTAACCATGTCTGTTTATTTACAGTATACAGGATTTTCAGCAGCTGCAGTGAAAAAAGGAAGGGGGGGGGGGTTGTAAGATTACAGTACTGTGTTTACTGTGAGTACAAACAAGCCTGTATCTTACACAAACCCCCCTCTCCCACCCTCTCTCAGTGTTCCAGTACAGTAACTGTATAAAAATCCTGTTGGGTGAAAAAATGTGTTTTTTTTTTTTTTTACAAATTTTTTGAAATGTTGTTATTGTTTAATCATTTTTACCAGTAATTACCAGTACATGTTTCTTTCTACCGTATTTTCAGAGCTGCAGCCCCCTCTCTCCCCCCCATCTCGCAATGCCATAACGAAGAGAAAGGCAACAGCAATTGTTTTTTTTTTGTATTACTGTATGCATTAAAAAATAAAAGATGTATTGTAAGATTCATTCTCTCACAGTCATATAACAAATGATATACATGTTATGTTGTACTATATCTTTGAAAAACTCAATACAATTTAAGTTATAAAAAAAAAAAATATATATTTTTTGACCGGCCCCCTATTGCAGACCTGACATTCTTATGAACAGTTCAACAAAGCATCGCACTTCACATACAGTACAGCACAGTACGGAAAGAAAGGGCATTTCTCTTAACGGTTATTAAAAAAATGTCCAAATGAGACGTACAGTACAGTACAGAACCAGTAAAAGAAAACAGTATTTACTATTGCACAAGTAGAAAGCATTCAATAATAATTAATACATACAGTATGGAATAAAAGATACATTTTTATTTTTGGTGTTTATAAGAAAAGTTGTGCAATGCAACGTACTGTAAAACAGTAGTGGTGATGAAACTGTACAATGTAAAAAAAGAATTTAATATTAAAACAGCAGCATACAGTACTGTACAGTATAAGGTTTTCTATAAAGCTCACAATTGTCCTATCCATAGATAAAAATGGCACTGTCACTAAATGTTTGCCCACTTGGCAAACAATGCGAAAGCAACTTTTAAAATAACCGATATTAGAGGTCCACCCAAATCCCTTCTTTTGTCTTTTTGCGCTGGATGTCAAAGTTTCGTTTCTGGGGAAAAACAAAAAAATATGCTATTATTATTGGTATTGCACATGCGTCAGGTCGCTTCATTGGGAATTAAAGCAGCCGTAATGTACTGTATTGTATTGATGCACATAAGTACAGTAGTACTTGTACAGTAATGTACTGTAAAATACCTACAGTACTACTGTATTGTTTTAAAAATAATTTTGTTTTTGACACACGGCATCTTGAACTGCAGCTAAAAACTTAAGACTATCATGTACATTATACTGTAGTACAATGTAATACATTACTGTATACTGTATTTACTGTACCTTCTTTATAAGCTTTGCCAAACAGGTGGTGATGACTCACTGTGACTCCTCAAGTCTGCATTATAGTTGACAGGTGACAGCTGACCTGCTACACTTTTAGTTGACAGCTGATGATGCTGGAAAACATTTTGGTACTGGTACATGCAAGCTTGCTGGTACCTGTACGTGAAATCGTGCTCAGGCTGGAAATTTTCCAGGTATTCTGGCAGGGACAGGTACAAAGGATTGCCGTTCCCAAGGTTATCACTGACGGTCAGACCGGACACCGGCGGTGGTGGTGCTGTTGCTGGATTGGATTGACGAATCTTGTATGGGTTAAAACCCACCTTTCTTCTTTTGAGATTGCCATGATCAAACATACTGTGAAATTCTGGCATGACACCCCAATACCCGCAAATCTCTCCGGCAGGAGGGGCAATGCGAAAACAACACTGATCGTTAATTAAGGTTTTTCTTATCGCATGCTTCCACCCATGAACGTCAGATGAAAACTTGTAAAAATTGTAGTTCGAAATTAAATATGCATATATTTAAGATACAGTCGCCATCTTTTCTGCTGCAGCATTAATCGCTGTATATATTAAAAAGGCATAACTACAGTCAGGTTTTTTATACGTCTGTGGTGTAGCCATAATGTCCACTCAGCAATTGCACGGGGAAAGAATGTTAAAAAAAAGGCACACATTGAGTATTTTAATGCTTTTTATTAAGAACGCCTAATTTGATAACGTCTTCGAAAAAACAAGGTCAATTCACAATGGGCCACTGTAAGTATGTACACCAGTATCTGTTTTAAACACCTGCACCCTTACAAAGTAGCAAAGCAATGTACTGTACACATTCCAATGCAATCCAATTCATTAATTGCATTAATTTCTGCCACCTTGTGGATACGCAAAGAATAGCACCCAAATCATAGTTCATTAACTCTGCCACATGGCGGATACGAGAAGAATTGCATCCAAAGAAACAATAAACCATTAAATTAAACAGATCTACCGCGTCCAGTTGCCCGGTGCCTGATTGTGCGAATGCGGCATGAATAGTGATAAAATGAAAAAATACAGAATGGAATACAGCGGTAAACACGAAAACTGATTCGAGGCACGTTCGAATAATGGCCGCTGCATCAGTACTAGTCTGGTCTTTATCTAGCTATCGTCGCTTTGATCACAAGACTATATACATCCACAATTAACAGTGGTTGTATCAGCCACATACACCCACTAGTCACCCTCATATTTTATTAGGTTTTTTTTTAACGTTTGAGTGTATTTTTTTATATGATGTATTAAAGTTTATTTTAACTGATTCTGATTTACACATTCCACGTATGGCCCACCTGTCAGGCCATCGCTGGACATAAGGAAAAAGGTTTATTTGTGCTAAGAGATACCTCAGCTGGTAGGAACACTCGTCTCTACACTGGCTCACATTTAGGATTATTTAGGAGTGCACCAATCAAAAGGATATCTCTCTTTCTCTCTCCTCACATCTCTTCATTTATAGACCCTTTCATAATGTTGGTCAAACTGAGAAAAGTTTGGAGAGGAATAATTATCTTGGCAAAGTTCCAATCAACAAATGAATTCATGACTTCTATCCTAAACGCTGCTGCCAGAATACTCTTTCCTAGATCTGTCTCAGCAAATCCCTCTCCTGGCTTCCGATCAAATCCTGCATCTCACACACCATTCTTCTCCTCACTTTTAAAGCTTTACACTATTGTGCCCCTCCTTACATCTCAGCCCTAATTTCTCGTTATGCACCATCCATGCTCTTGCGTTCTTCTCAAGGATGTCTTCTTTCTGCCCTCTTTGTATCTAAAGCCCTCTCCCGCCTTAAATCCCTTTCACTGACTGCCCCACACTTCTGGAATGCCCTTCCCCTCAGTACCCGACTAACACCCTCTCTATCCACCTTTAAAACCCACCTTAAGACACACTTGCTTAAAGAAGCATATGAATAGCACTGTGGATATTCTGAACACATGATACATAAAGCTTGGCCCCCTGCAGACGCACTTACCAGAACTCCCTCCTACTTTCTCTGTACGTTCTCCCTACCTACCAATTAGACTGTAAGCTTCTCGGGGCAGGGACTCCTCTTCCTTAATGTTACTTTTATGTCTAAAGCACTTATTCCCATGCTCTGTTATTTATTTGATTACCACATATATTACTACTGTGAAGAGCTATGTTCATTAATGGCACTATATAAATAAATACATACAATACAATGACTTGTAATTTTCTCTCTTATTATTAGCACAGTCTGTCCCTAGAGTCCTTATCATATTCTCTGTGCAATCAGAATTCCACAATGACTTCTCTACTGAATGCTTGGAGATTATAAATTGGGTCACGGAGCAGTGAACATTAAAGTCTGTCAGTGACAGCTTTTCTGTGTGGATGAAGACCTGGACTCATTGCATGGGAAGTGAATTGGATGGGATGATACAAGGTTAGTGGAGCAGTGATTGAGATCTACTTCTCTAATCTTAAGGATAAGAGAGTTCTCTTGGCTTATCAGATACATTTGTAAAAGGAAAAACACAGTCACTATTTAATGGTCATGATATTAAACAAATAGGGTTATTCCCCCTAAAATTACTTATTGTGAAAGAGATCTCAGTGTGTGGTGGAATTCAACATATCCAACAAGTCAACATTTTGTAAGTAATGTTTAAGTATAATTAGCTTCTTAAAAGAAAAAGGGAAAAAAATAGTAGGACAGTACTGTACAATATGTTACCTTTTATTAGACCAACACTGGTTTACAGTACAATATACACGCCCTAGAATGTCCAGGGTTCTTCTTCAGGTATAATGCAGAAAAAAAGTTAGTGCACTGCCAAAAAAAGTAAAATGAAGGCTCAGAAGTGAATTAAAACAATTTATTCCATAAATGGATCCAACATGACCCCTGGAGCAGCAAGGTGACACACCTATGCGTTTCGGGCTGTGTGCCCTTTATCAAGATGTTTTTGTTTGTTTTTTGGCAGTGCACTGCCTTTTTTTCTGCATTTATCCTGTTTATCCTGCCTGGTGGATTGCACGCCGTTTGGAAGAAGAATAAAATGCAATAGGACCGCACTGAAGACAGTGGAATCAAACAGTGAGTTATTCCTGTGCGTTTATGCTTTCAAATCAGAATTATGTGGGACAATCTGTGTACTGCTTATGTGTGCCAGTGAGTACTAGGTACTAGTCCCCTATCCCTGGTAAGGGATGCTGTACTAATACTCAAGATACTGTGGAGTGGTCCAAAAAAGCAGAGAAGCATATATTTATGGGATATAATCAACTCTTGATGCACCAGTCACCTATATCCTTGTTCTTCTTCAGGTACAACAGTAAACAAAGAAACTCTAACGCACATCCAATATGAGATATTATTTGATTCATTTCTATGAGTTTTTTATTCTAATAATTATTGGTCATTTAATTTAATCTTTTGGTCAAAACATTTAAATCCTGCACCCACATCAATGTCAGACCCTTCCAGCAGGTCCTATACTAACAATGTTAGTCGTGTCTTTTTTATTTCCTCCACTGCATGGAGAGAAGAAGAAATAAACCAATGATATTGACCTATTATCACTGGAGTGGTGTTATGTTGTTATGTGCTTGCCTATTTTCCTGCAGTATATTCACTTCTACAAGACAGGGAATAGAATGGAAGAGAAGGCACCATCTTTAGTGGACATGTTAAATGGTCTTTCATATACTTGTAACACTTAGCGGTTGTGATGGTGAAGGGGTAACCATGCTCACTAGTAAAGGTCAAGCCCACTTGGTTGCCCCTGGTCCATGTTTTGGGGTCCTAGAGTGTCAGATCTTGGGCCTGACTGTTGTATATTTACTGCCCTGCATTGTATGAAAAATATGCAACAATAAAGAATTTTTATGATTTTGCCTTTCCAGGGGTGCCAGCAAGCATAGATTGCTAGGCTATGAGATTCAGGGTAGGGTTTTGCGGAGAATGTGTTTTTGGATCCAGAGTTGCTGGATACCCATATAATGTTGCTGGGAATCAGGTCAGAATCCCGGATACATATAGGCACAATGCTCTGATTAAAATCCTACCCTGAAAACATTCTTGCAGCTCACCGCCAGGAGTCCCTGCTTCAGCAAAGACCAGAAAGATAAAAGGGGCATAGGGATGTGAGGTATCCCCAGAATGGTACAGGGGTCTCTAGTATAAGAGGTTATGCTCAGTTAATGCCCAGGTCACCCTGAACCTTGTATCGGGGTTCATGGGGTACTCCAGCTAAGTAATAAAGCTGTGGGGTTTGTTAAAATGTAAGTCAGGTTTTCTGAGTGTTAGGCATATGGCTAGTGGGAATAATCTCTGACTTGTGTACAATTTCCTAACCTGATGACAAACCAAATGATTAATACTAATATCTCACATCCAACCATGTGAATAGCAAAGGTTTGCCATTATTTGGGAAGATAATTCTAAATTGAATGTCTCAAGGACCTCTGAAAGGGGAGTGTTTGTCCTTCAGGTGTTCTCTTTAACCAAAGACCACCCTGTCCTTATTAGTGAGTCAATAAACACAAAGGGGGGTGGGGGGAAGGAAGGTTTTACTTGTGCGAATTATTATTGAATGTGTAGAAACATCCGACAATAAGCAGCAGCCAAAGGAATTCAAACCCCACTAATAACTCAGCTCACTCTATGTACTATCCCCTCTCATGTCTCAGCTCACCCTGTGTACAATCCCCTCTCACCTCCCAGCTCACCCTGTGTACAAACCCCTCTCACTTCCCAGCTCAACCTCTCACTTCCCAGCTCGTCCTGTGTACAAACCCTCTCAGCTCACCCTGTGTACAATCCCCTCACCTCTCAGCTCCCTGTGTACAAACCCCTCTCACCTCTCAGCTCCCTGTTTACAATCCCCTCTCATGCCTCAGCTCACCCTGTGTACAAACCCCTCTCATGCCTCAGCTCACCCTGTGTACAAACCCCTCTCACGTCTAGGTTCACCCTGTGTACAATCCCCTCTCACGTCTCAGCTAACCCTGTGTACAATCCCCTCTCACGTCTCAGCTCACCCTGTGTACAATCCCCTCGTATGTCTCAGCTCCCTGTGTACAAACCCCTCTCATGTCTCAGTTCACCCTGTGTACAAACCCCTCTCATGTCTCAGCTCACCCTGTGTACAAACCCCTCTCATGTCTCAGCTCACCCTGTGTACAAACCCCCTCAAGTCTCAGCTCCACCTGTGTACAAACCCCTCTCATGTCTCAGCTCACCCTGTGTACAATCCCCTCTCATGTCTCAGCTCACCCTATATACAAACCCCTCTCACTTCTCAGTTCACCCTGTGTACAAACCCTCTCACGTCTCAGCTCCCTGTGTACAAACCCCTCTCACCTCTCAGCTCAACCTGTGTACAAACCCCTCTCATGTCTCAGCTCACCCTGTGTACAAACCCCTCTCACGTCTCAGCTCACCCTGTGTACAAACCCCTCTCATGTCTCAGCTCACCCTGTGTACAATCCCCTCTCATGTCTCAGCTCACCCTATATACAAACCCCTCTCACTTCTCAGTTCACCCTGTGTACAAACCCTCTCACTTCTCAGCTCCCTGTGTACAAACCCCTCTCACCTCTCAGCTCATCCTGTGTACAAACCCCTCTCACCTCTCAGCTCCCTGTGTACAAACCCCTCTCACGTCTCAGCTCCCTGTGTACAATCCCCTCTCACTTCTCAGTTCACCCTGTGTACAAACCCCTCTCACCTCTCAGCTCCCTGTGTATAAATTCACCTCAATAAATAATGTGGAAAAATAAAGTATACTGCACCGACACACTTTATTCGAGCAAATACCCAGTATGTACCTGGCAGATACCTGGAATGCGCCGCTCCTCACCTCTGGCAAGCCCCGTTGCGTTTGCCTTCCCAGCCTGGGTCAGCCGGGGGCTGACGGGCGGCTGATCTGTTAAATGATAATGATTAGGATTTAATAGGCTGCAATGCTTCGCGTGTCTACCAGATGGCATAAATTCATGAATTGTAATGCAGATATATATATATACTGTGCAGTATTGAGCCAGCGGGAATAAAATGCTTCAATCCCTGCTTGGAAAATACCTCAATGCACTAGGCAGAAAACAGTCCACAAACCTCAATACCCCGGTATACCCGAATTCGTGGGACTAGCCGAGCTCGAATAAAGTGTGTCGCCAGTGTACGGTAGGTGTCAGATTTTGTTAAAAAAACAAAAATATCAACCACCTACTGTAGATGTAATCCCTTAAACAAGTCCATGGCATTAGTTACCTTTGGCAAAGGGATATTAAGTCACTTGTCCAGGTTACGCACAGAGAGATGACACTACCATCCTAAAACCCACTACAAAGACTTTAAAGCTGCGGTTCAAGCTGCCGTTTTTAAATATATATATATATATATATATATATATATATATATATATATATATATTCCCCATTAATTATGTGCATCAATACAATCTGCACACTGTCAAGTGATTAGCTAAGCTGTAGATCGATCCGTTCTCCTTTAATCAATCGCTTTTGTGGACGGAGAGTCAGCTGCACCATCGGTTCCAGCAACGGCTACTGAATGCACTGAACAACGGTGAACCAGAGGGAAAGTGCAACACTTGCTCCTAAGACCAGCTTGTGTGAAAGGCCACTCTACACTCATATCAGGCAATAGTTTCTGACTTACATCTAGTTACTTATTTATTGTTTTATTGCCTAACGTTTATGCATTTAATCTTGTTACAACATTGTGTATACATCTTATATACAGTATATTTTTATAGTCTAATACACCATAGCCTGCTACAGCGCCCTTGTTTTTTTTTTTTTTCAATCAATCGCTTTGCTCTGAGTTATTTAATTCAACATTATGGAAAATCAGAAGGGGAAGGGGGCTGTCACTTTGGAAATGCTTCCTACATTAGAAACATTAAAAATGTCTTTAAAACATTTTTTTTTAAATGCTACAAGTATTTTCTCATAGTACAGAACTGATTCATTTAAAAAAACACACATGTAGGATATTGCTTGAACTGCTGCTTTAAATTATGCTAGTCCTTTAGCCCTTAAAGCAGGAAAACATGTGACATTTTATATGGCTTTTTAAATTATATTTTAAATAAATCAGTTCTGTAGTATTAGATAATAGTGATTTTCTTTGTTTTTAATAAATTCTTAATGTCCTTTTTTATGAGCTTTTAAGTATCTGATTTCTATAGCAGGTTTTAATCCATTTCCCTAGCAGTGCCAGATCTTTCCAAAACTTTCCTGTTTAGGATATTTGTTGCAAATGTTCCAGCAGTTTGAGCTGTAAAGTGTAACAAAAGATAATGTTACCTTAATTATAGTATACAATATAAGGATACATTGTAGCGGATGAGTTACACTGACTGAAGCAGAATTATGTTAAGCACACAATCAGGTTTTTGACAGATTTATATACAGGAACACCAAATGATTGCAAGTTTAGGTAACAATGTAGGAACACCGGAGGGGATTGGCGGACAGCCAGAAAAGCACTCGCAACTCACCGGGTAGGGACAGATTAAAAATGGTTTAATGAAACTACATAAAAAACATATGGGGAAAACAAAATAAAAAGTGGGGTTCTCCTCCCACGCGTTTCACGCTGTCGTAGCGCTTTCTCAAGGAGTATGAACAGAGGGAACTGAACTGGTTGATATAGTCCCTCCTTTTGGCAAACTCAGCTGATTGAGATCAAGTTCAATCATGTGTAGATGTTGTGTGCAATAGTGAGAGTGTTTGAATGAATGGTTAACTCTATGTGGTCCACCATCCCCTATATGGAACAACTGTAACTACATCACTCTGCTCACACCATACTATACCGGCACGCTGCTGCTTTCATGCCATTTTATTTTGGAATATATATTATTTGAACACGATCTTGTTCAACTAAGTACAACTAAGCTACCTTGGGAGCTATGAATGGGTTCTCTGTCAAACATAGGTAACAATGTAGAATTATAAATTGGCACATGCATTACACATAAAAATCATTTTAAAAACAAGGGGGGGAAATTGGAAAGTAGTATTGCTGCTTTAATTGTCCAGATGAGAAGAATAAAAATCTGTCAATAAATGAAGTATTATAAATCTGAACAGTAAAATCAAAATGTTTGAACATAAGACTGCCAAAATCTTTAATTTAAAAGTATTTTTATTGCCTTCATAGGGACAATGCATGTTGAGTATTACTGTTATAAATAAATAATTTACTGAATACCCATGCTGCAGTTTAGCATTAAAAAGATAGTGTGACATTTTTACTAATGGCGTCCTAATCAGTGGCGTAGCTAGACATTTGCGGGCCCCCGGACAAATAAAATTCAGGGCCCCATTAATATTAATACACTGCAATTTTTCCTCCCTCCCACCATCCTCATTCTGATCCTCTATCCCATCACCCCTCCTCATCTCTCCCCATCCCTCCTTGTCACCATCACTCATCATTTCTCCCTCTCCTCCTCCTCATCACTCCCCCTCATCATCATCTCTCCTCCCCCTCATCATCTCCCCCATCCTCATCATCAGCTCTCTCCCTCATCATCATCAGCTCATTCCCCATCATCATCATCATCATCATCATCATCAGATCTCCCCCTCCTTAGGGTGACCAGATTTTCAAATGTTAAAACCGGGACATATGCACCCCCCCCTCTTTTTTTTTTTTTTTGCTTTCCTCCCTCTCCCCGTCGTCACTCTCTCCCCCAATCCTCTATCCTGCCTCTCCACCAATCCTCACCCTCTCATCCACTATCCTCCCTCAACACCCCATCCTCTCTCCTCCCTCTCCCCATCCTCACGTCTACCTCTTCTATCTCTCTATCCTCCTTTCACCCCATCCTCTCTCTCTCTCTTCCTCCCCCAATCCTCTCCCTCCTCCCTCCCCCATCCTCTCTATCCTCCCTCACCCCATCCTCTCTCTCCTCCCTCCCCCTATCCTCTCCCTCCTCCCTCCCCACACATATATACACACAAACACTACACCATATACGTGTAGCCCTGGTCTCTTTTCAGCCTCAGAGAACCCCTTTCCTGCACACCGAGCGGTCGTGGGTGCCGCCGGAGGCAGCGACAGACCCACCGGCATGCCGAGAAGGTGGGGGCCGGAGCAGGGAGCGCTCCGAGGCACAGCGGCGCACCCGGCTAGCGGGGGCCGCCATTGTGTCTGCTCGCGGTTACGCAGTGTAGTCGCGCACGCGCTGTACAGTGCCAGGAGTGCCGGCGGCAATGTTAAGGTTGACGTGAGGTCGTACATGCGTAGAACCACTGCGGTAGCCATTACAGGATCGCGCAGTAAGGGTAGCACACGCGGTCCCAATGCTAAAGAGGTCCTGAGTGGACTACAATTCCCAGCAGCCTCTGGGGATTGCCCTTTCATCCACATCACGTTGGGTTTTGCACTTCTCCTGTGGAGGAAGGCTACAATGTTGCGGGGACCACGTTTGGCAGTTGAAGCTGGGAGCAGGAAGGGGAAGGAAGGGTGTAGGGAGCAAGTGGCTCCTACACCAGGTGAGGTAGTTCCCCAGATCCCAGGCAGACCCCAATCCCCACCAGGGTAGTGGGTAGGTACTGAGAGACGGTCCCTAGGTTAGGGACCCTGCCCCCAGTGTGTGAGTGTGTGTGCAGTCTTGTGAGTGTCACGGCTGTCAGTGCTGTGAGCGCTGACAAGAGGGACACAGGGCTGAGTGCAGTGCAGCTGCAGGCAGAGTGTGAGTGCAGTGCGGTTGCTGCAGGTAGTTAGTGCAGTGGGTTGCTGCAGGTACAGTTAGTGCAGTGGGTTGCTGCAGGTACAGTTAGTGCAGTGGGTTGCTGCAGTTATTAGGGAGAAGCTAGTGAGAAGGGATCCGGGAGGTGAAGGGAGAGGTAGTGTGGGTGCAGGGGGTCAGGAACCCGCCTGCATAGGACAGTTATAACCCGCAGGCCCTAGGAGTATTCCCTGAAGTCATCATAAGTTGCTGTGCTGCAGGGATGGCCTATAGTGATAGCGAACATCACACTTACTGAGTACCAGTTAGGGACAAAGCACAGAGTTGCGGCGGTTGCAGTCATCTGGGACCAGACGGCTGGACACCGTGATATCTGGAGGCTACGTGTTGGAGGCGTCTGACCCTTTGTGAAGTTGTTGCCGGTCACCGCCGTGACAGGAAGGTATTATAACATCAAGTGCACCAACACCGGTCAACAGGCGCTGATCCCGCCTTAGGCGTAACTCTTTAGGGACACTGAGCGAGTGGCTAAAGAACTGAGCATATACCAATAGTACTATACATGGACACAGTGTGTGGGGCATGTGGTGAGGGGACGGAGACGTTGCTCCTGATGAGAGTGGCCGAGCCACTAAGGTTATACGAGTGTTAGAGTATGTGTGTATGTTATGTGTTATTGCTACATTGCATTATAGAGTGATAAGGTTACCGTGCATTATTACAGTAAAACTGGTTGCATTCATACGTGTGTTATTGTATTTCTTGCCCAGGGCAATCTCACATCACGGGATCCTGGATAAGTGGAGGCGCTGCGATATAATTGTTACCCCAGGCTCCCAGCTAGTGGAGGCTCAGATCTCCTGGAGCCACAGGTTGTGTACAGTGACCAGTAGTCTCTTTGGGGAGCGTCAGAAAAAGGGCTACATACGCACATACCAAACATGTAACATTATTGTATCACACACATACCATATACAAATATACATTTATATTCAACATATAAAAAAACACTAAATACACAACATATACATGTGCATTAAAAATACTCACACTTACCAACACAGACATACACTCATCAGACACACACTTACCAACACAGACAGACAAATGGAACTGGGAGTTCCAGAGAGGAGCAGCAATGGAGTGCTCTGCAGCACTATCTGCTGCCCAGAAGCTACTGTGGTTAAGCAGCCAGACAGCCCTGCTCCCCTCCTCCCTCCTACTGGCTACAGCTGTTCTGTGACCAGCCCTGTGCACCGCAGCCTGCATCCGCCTCTAAACTCCTCCCACCTCCGCTCTCCTACTACCCGCCTGAGCCTATCTCTATCTGAATATAGACAGGTGGCGACAGGGGGGGAGTGCGGGCCCCCCAAGAGTGTGGGTCCCCGAGCGTTGCCCAGGCTGCCCGAGCTATAGCTACTGTACATCCCGGTCATGATGATATTCCTGAACACACAGGTGTTGAGTCTATACTGTTTGTTGGATATGGAAGTGACTGTATCACAAAGCCTGACAACGTTCTCGGTGCTGCCCAAAATATTGCATGTCCAGGTACTTTTCCAAATGAATCTATAAAATCTAATCTACTTATTTTCCAAGTGATTATTGATCACAAACTGTGAGCTACAGGCGTGGCAGCTTCTCTATGAAGTATTTGATTTGTTTGTCATGTTTGGATCCTGCTTTCTGATGAGTATGCCTCGCTGATTTCTGTTTTTATAACGTTCAACACTTATTTTGTCTATTAAATGAGACATCTTCCATCACATAAAGAAGACATTTTATTGCCCATTCAAATAAATAAGATATAAGGTGTCTTCTTCTCCTGGGAGGTGTACTATAGAATAGCACCACTTTTTAAGTCGAGTCCAGTATGCCAGGTACCTTTTTACATTGCCTATTTCAACATAAACATCCATTTAAAGAGCAGACATTGCATGATGATAGATAGTGTTTGGTTATTGCAAGTTATGATACCTCTTACCTTAATAGTTTAACAGATACAGGTGTATCTACAAGTTTTCTGCTCTACATGATAGATGACAACTTGTTAAACCATGGATACATTGTTACTGTTAAGATTTAAAATGGTCCAGAAATGGCAGATTAGGAGATTCCTAAAATCTCTACAACTGCATGTACTGTAATGTGTGTTACATTGAGCTCTGTCTCTTTGAAATTATACAGGGAAGATGCCAATCCATTTGAGAACCAACCTGTATTATCATCACTCAACGAGTCAGGACAACCAGACTACAGTCAGAGAACTCCTGCTTTTGGGATTTCCAGATCTTCACGGCCTTAAGATATTAATCTTCTCATTGTTACTTATGGTTTATATTGTAACAGTTACTGGAAATATCCTAATCATTGGGTTAGTGAAAAACAGTCAGCAGCTCCACTCCCCAATGTATTTTTTCCTCTGTCATTTGTCATTATCTGACATATTGCTCATTACAAGTATTGTCCCTCAAATGCTGAAGGTTATATTGGAAGAAGGGGCCACTATCTCTCTTACTAGCTGCATAACACAGTTTTTCATCAATGGTGCTTCCGCATCCACTGAATGCTTTCTTCTCACAGTGATGTCTTATGACCGATACTTGGCTATCTGTAACCCGCTGCATTACTCCAGGATTATGGGCGTCAGTCTATGCTATATCTCAGCTACTCTGTGCTGGTTGTTAGGGTTTATGCTGTTACTTGTTGTAGCATGGCTAGTACGGGAATTACATTTATGTGGCTCCAATGTCATTGACCATTTCTACTGTGAATTTGGTCCTTTGTTAGAACTGTCTTGCTCAGATACGTCCATTGTGGAAATAGCAGTGTTTGTGCTAACCATCCCTATACTTCTTTTTCCATTTGTGTTTGTCCTATCAACATATGTTTATATCTCACTAACCATCCTCAGGATCCCCTCCACCACTGGGAAACAGAAAGCCTTCTCCACCTGCAGCTCTCATCTAGCAGTTGTGTGTGTGTATTATGGGACATTGATGGCAAAATACATGGTTCCATCCAGAGGACACTTAAATAACTTAAACAAGGTCCTTTCTCTGCTGTACACGGTAGTGACTCCATTATTCAATCCCATAATATATAGCCTGAGGAATCAGGAGATCAGAGCAGCTCTGAGGAAATGTATCTGGATGTTGATAGGAAGATAACAGTTCTAATCTAATACAAAAAGATGCAGGGCACTCTATTGGAAGAGTTTTACCCTGACTGGGACTTAGTCCGGAATCTCCTGGAACTCAAATTGGCAAGAAATTCCAGACACCACCGCTACGTTAGTTTCTCAGAACTTGGTCCCTCCTGACCATGAGTCAGCCTGAATCTCCTGGAATTCAAATCGGCATGAAATCCTAGCCACAACTGCTAGGTTCGTTTCTGAGAACTTGGGCATAAAAGTTGGGACTTAGACTGTGGCGGGCATGCTTTTCAGGCTTGAAACCGAAGTCAGTTGCTTTGCTATTACGCACAAAGCAACTTTGAAAAGCCTATTTGAGCTTTTTCGGCTCTGACTCAAGGGTTACACACAATCTAATTGGCTCATAGCATCTTATAGCTTTCCCTGCTCTAGATGGAACATAGAGGCAGAACTCAACAACCAATCAGCGCGTGGGAACTTTCTCACGCAGCCAATCACAGCCAAGCCGAGTAGAAAAGCTGGGTCAGCAGGAAATTTGAAATAGCCAAGGGACATGCACAAGCCTGCCACATTTCCTCCCCAGCTATCCCAATGCCACCCGCTGGGAAGGTGCCCCAAGGTCTGGCAAAACAAGTGGCATCCTGGAGGACTACCATTGATCTCCGGACCTAGTACTCCACCTTTCCCCGCTAACCAAATGCTGTTCACACCTCTGGGAATCCTCTGGCTGCAATGTCTCCATCCCTTCTGACTTAAAGAATCTAAACGCCTTCCTCTTCTTGTCCATTTCCTCCCCTACCTTTTTATTTACAGTAGCCACATTGGTTTTGACTTATTTCTTTTATCCAAGAGTTTACACTGATAAGTGTGCTTTTCTAACAATGTTTTAAAGACTGCCCATTTATCTTCTACATTTTTCCCTGCAAAAACATCATCCCAGTGTACTACTTGTAGATTAGACGTCAGTTTATTAAAATCTGCCTTTCTAAAGTTTAAGGTCTTTGTTGAACCCAAGCAATCTGTTTTTTCATCATTTATTTCAAATGAGACCATGCTGTGATCACTGTTACCCAAATGTTCCAGGACTTGAATATTTGTTATTATTCCTACATTGTTTGATATGACCAAATCCAGTACTGCCCCTCTCCTGGTGGGTTCCTCAATAATTTGGGTCATATACTTGTCTTTAAGCACCCCCAAAACCATGTTCCTTTTGTTGTAATGCTAATCTCATTTCCCCAGTCTATGTCTGGATAATTAAAATCCCCCATTATGAAAACATGACCCAGTTTTGATGCCTTCTCCAATTGCAAAAGTATTATAGCTTCCTCAATCTCACAGATATTTGGTGGTTTATAGCATATCCCTACAAACATTTTCTTTATACTTTTACCTCCACTGCTAGTTTCTACCCACAAGGTCTCTACATTTTCATCATTCCCTTCATAAACATCTTCCCTTATAATAGGTTTGAGATCCGGTTTAACATATAAACATACTCCACCCTCCCCCTTCTATTTGTTTGATCCTTCCGAAAATGGGAATAACCCTCTAAATTAACTGTCCAGTTATGAGTTTCATCCCACCATGTTTCAATAATGCCTATGATATAATACTGCTCCTTTGCAGCTATTAATTCAAGCTCCCCCATTTTATCTGTCAGGCAGATGAGAGTGGAGAGAGGTGGAGAGAGCTAAAGACATGAACGGGTTAACGCTGAGGGTCTTGTCCGACGACTACTCTATTTCTTGTCAAATATATGCCTGTTATATTGTGACACCATGTCACCGCACATTCCAGATGCATAAGGACACGATATTGCCATTGGTTCATGGATACGCTTAAAAGAACTTATAGTATGTGAGTACACATTCTATAGGCTACTGAAAGTCTGACCTGTCCTAATTAAGAGATATATTGCACTTTTTTGTGTTTTCATTTTTTATTCACATGTTTGCGCTCCCCACTACTTGGACTTCTACATTAGCAGTAAGGTGTTAGGGTGTTTAGGGAGAGGTATTAGCAGCAGGATATTAGGATGCATAGGGAGAGGTATTAGCAGCGGGATGTTAGGGTGTATAAGAAGAGGTAATAGCAGCAGGATGTTAGGATGTATAGGGAGAGGTATTAGCAGCGGGATGTTAGGATGTATATGGAGAGGTATTAGCAGCGGGATGTTAGGGTGTATAGGGATAGGTATTAGCAGCAGGATGTTAGGGTATATAAGGAGAGGTATTAGCAGCAGAAAGAGAGGGGTGTTAATGCCACTTTGTAGCTCATTGGTGTGACCTCACCTAGAGTTCTGTGTTCAGCTCTAGATACCCGATCTCTGTAAGGATGTAAATAAATTCTAGAGTTTGTACAAATGGGTGACTAAGATGGTACCTTATATAAAGCATAAAACTTATCAGGAAAGGCTACAAGGTGTTAATACAGTATGTACAGTTTCGAGGAGAGAAAGGAGCGGGGGATATGTAAGAAACTTTCAACTAAATAAGGGATGAATCCAAGTACAGGAGGGGCGCATATTCCAAAGAAAGAGATCATTCTCTGAAGCTGCAGGGTGGCAGATAGGGGAATGTGTGAGGAAGTACTTCATCATGGAAAGGGTGGTAGATTCATGGAACAGTCTCCCAGCAGAGGTGGTAAGGACTAATATAGTCATGAATTCAAAACATGTTTGGGAAAGACATAAGGCTAAATCTTAAATACAAAAGAAAGCCCCAAGGATCACATAGGGTCTGAGTTTTTACAGCAGATATGAAAATGAGCAGACATGGGGCGCCACATGGTTCCTACTGTATCTAGTGAAAAAACAATAGACAGAGAGATTGGGCCAAGAAAGAAGAGAGAGGAGGAGTAGTGGGTCATGCCTACATTCCCAACACAAGAGATAAGTCAGGTTCCTCTCACTCTAGACAGAGAAATCCACATGACCAAAACTATAGGTCTAATGATCAGTTACGTGAAAATTTTCGAGGTAATGGTGGAAATAATAATACAAGGAAGGAACATTTCCACCATCAATACGATAACCATGTTCGTAACCCCAATTATAGAGGTAAAAACTATATTAGGGATTATAAACCCAATTTTAGATGTAATCCCTATCCATCTAAGAACACTAAAGAATACACTACTACAAGGACAGTCTTCTTCACATTCTCCTAAGGTTTCATCCTCAGATGGAATACATAATATTTATTCCCGCTCTCCAGGTCGTTCATCAATCAATCATTACATTCCCTTAATAGGGAATTTATTCTCAAATCAATTGGTTTTATATTGAAACATAATTATTTTATGTTTCTCACGGACTTCTACATACAGGTTTGCGGAATAGCTATGGGTACTCGTTTTGCCCCCAGTTTCGCAAACCTGTATGTGGGAGACTGGGAGAATCAATACATTTGGGCTAATAACCCGTTTGGTAATAACATCATCATGTGGCGACGCTACATAGATGATGTCTTATGTGTGTGGGATGGGGACCTTGAATCAGTCAACCAATTTATGTCCTTTATTAACAATAATGAGCATAACCTAATTTTTACACATCACACTGACACTACAGCTATTGATTACTTAGACCTTAGATTGCTATCTACACCTGAAGGCAAAGTGTTAACTGAGACATTTTTCAAAGAAGTAGACACAAACAACTTATTGATGGCCACTAGTAACCATAAAAATTCATGAATAAGAAATATTCCAGGTGGCCAATTCATGAGGTTGAAGAGAAATTGCAGTAGTAATGAGACTTTTGTCAGACAAGCTGATAAGATTTTCAGTCGCTTTGTAGAAAACTTCATAGAGTTCCAAGATAGCTGCTGAGCTCAATCGATAGCGGCTGATAATCTCTGCCTCACTCAAGACCTCTACGGAGCATCTTTCCCTAAAATAGCGGGGGGGCTATGTGCCTCACAATACGGATCTCCCTCTCTCCTCTCTCTCTGGGGGTCCTTACAATTTGACAGTTGATCATTCTAATTCCCTCTTCTCTCCTTAAGTTTTAAGAGAAGATTTAGAGCCAACAACAGACAGGAGTCATGCAGTGCCTGGCCTTGTTAAAATGCCGCGCTCATTACATTTTCTTGCTTCTGGGTCATTTCAGACAACTGTGGGCATAGTAGGCGGGGTCTCGCAGTTGGCATTCTCGCGGGCCTTTAGCCAGTTTCTATGTGCACTGACTCAACGCACTAGTGATTATATACATTTTCTTAGCGAGCAGACAGTTTCAGGCACTGAAGACTGCATTTTATAATGTAGCTGGGCTACCCAATGTGATGGATGCTATAGATTGCACACATGTAGCGCTGACCCCGCTGCGTGAAGAGGAGAGGGATTTCTGTAACAGGAAACATTACCACTCGCTCAATGTGCAGGTCGTATATGACACGCACATGAAAATTCTGAGTGTGGTAGCCTAATTCCCAGCTGCCTGCCACGTTTCCCATATTCTGCAGAGCTCATTAGTCTTCTGTAAATTTGAAGCGGGGGAATTCGAAGACGGTTGGCTATTGGGTAAGTCAATGTTACAGAAACTGCACTTAGATGTACATTTAATGTAGAGTTTAATGTTTCATTATGTGTTGCTAATATTTAATGTAACCACTAATACTTAACATTTTATATGTTGTATGTCATTGACTACATATCTAATACTGTAATGTAATGCAGCGTAACATTATATAATGTTGATTGGAATGTTAGGGCATATGCTGTATATTATTCACTCACTCTCATGTACTAGGACATGGCAATAGGCAATGTTTTGAATATTGTTCCATATTATATTAACATTCATGTGATTTGACTGTCTTATAGGCGACTCAGGATATGGAAGCCGGTCTTGGCTTCTGACCATACTGGGTAATACTCAAACCCCTGCAGAGGAACGATATAATGCCGCCCACATATCCACCCGCTCGTGATTGAGAGAACATTTGGAGTGTTGAAAAGTTGTTTTAGATGTCTTGATAGATCTGGTGGTGCGCTACAGTATTCGCCAGCGAAGGTTGGCGACATAGTGATTTGTTGTTGCATTCTGCAAAACATTGCACTATGTCACAATCTTCAAGGCAACATTCGGGAGGATTTGAGGATGATCCTCCCGTGACTCCTGCAGGAGATAGGGAGCATACAGCCAGTGGGGTGGAGACCCGCCGGACGATAATAGAGAATTATTTCACATGTAAGATTTTAATTTACATATTAGAGAATCTATAATCATCTTGTGATGTGTGTCACATTTCATTGTGTGTATCTAATCATAGGATCCTGTTCTCTCCCTAATCGACTGTACATTTTGTAGTGAATGATCAGAAGTTCGTCTGATAACTGTATGTCAATGTTTAACACATTTGTCCTTGTATAAATCATGTTTCCCCCCACCTGTACAATGTGTGCATCCTTTAATGCAGAATGTTGTGCATTAAGCGAAGATATAGTGCTGTATTGATGAATATGCCTAGAGTGTTATATTAAACCTTAACAAGTACTCTACATGATTATATATCATTTTTGAAACAATTTTATACTTCATTATAAATTTCTAAACAATGAATTATGAATTGTGTTCTTAAATACTTCGACAATTGTTATTGTTCACATTCCTTACTTAATAGTATTATTGGCACTTACTGTATGTAACTCTTACCACATACATTTTTGGACTGTCTGCAGGAGTATGAGCAGAGGACATGGGGATATCTTCTATCAGTAACCTGGCATGTATCTCTAACATAAGTGATATTTTTATGTTTGAAACTACACATTTCTATATTAATATTTCATGTCAATGCTTCATACAATTACTCATGTCGAACTTTGACCAATACATTAAAGTTTCACTATAACTAAATGTGTATTTCTTCAGACGATGTAGGAAATCAATAATTGTATTATTTATGAGTGATGTAAAAGGGAAATGAGCATGACCTAAGAAAAATGGAGCACTAAGAGAAGATATATAATTTCAACATTTATTGTAATGTTTACACACATTTGTAAGTATTACAAAATACCCAAAAATCAATATTCATTCAGCTAATAACATTATAGAATCTAAGATTAGCTAGGAGATATAAAAGTTAGGATGTTCACTTTACTGTGTATCATAGCATGAGTGTCCATTTCATGTTTTTGGCAGGTGGACAGTATATAAAAGGTGTAATTGTTCGGTGTTTGGATACATCCATTCACATGATCTTTTGTCTGGAACGGAGATGTCAACATCTGGGAAAGAAGTAGATATGTAATATTAATTACATAAATGTACAGGTGTAATTGAAAATTTCAGAATGCATCTAAACACACGTGTTTTTTGACTGTAACTGTTGGGTACTATACGTGAAGCTTGGCGTTGTAAAAACTTACGCTACATCTTCTAAATAACTACTTAAATTACTGTATCTAAACAATTTATAAGTAATGTGAAAAATATATATATAATAACCACGGAAAATTCTACAAATGCTTGTACTACACAAGGGTGTGTTGCCCCACATACTATCACTACAAACATATTATATACAGAATGCATTTATGCACATCTAACATATTTATTTAATGTTGAAAATTGACAATGGATTATTTTGTTTTAACCGAGGGGCGTTAACGTAGTGGAATGACATTTAAGGGCTGCGCAGGAATAGCTTGTGTTTCCAGCGCCATTGCACAGCACATTTAACAATATTTCCACGTACTATCGTTAACTGGATCTTACCTTCTTTATGAACTCTGTTCCGGCATATTGTGATCTTCACACAGCGATCTCTGTTATATTATCAGAAGACGGAGAAAAGGTAAAAGGGGCACGTTAATTTTTAAAAACAAAAACTTTTTTCCCGTATGGTACGTGCATGCAGCATGAATCGAACACATATGCCATCATTCGGGAATAAGCGATTCACAGATTGTATAAAGTACTTCCGTTATAGTTACCTGCATTATATTGCATTCATATTCGGTCCAGTCATGGAAGGGGTGTTTGCGAGGTAGCCACTATAGTCAATCAATTAGTTGTTCGGTGTGCTCAGCTCGGTAGGGTTGTAACTTACTCCATAACAGTTTGGATATTGTGGAATGTACTGAGGCGGATACAGATAGTAACTTTGTGGCATTTTATCGTCTTGAGCCAAGTCGGTATTATGCATGTTATCATAATAACTAGTTCCGTTATGGTTCTGGTATTGATTGGACAACTCCGTTTGAAAAGAATACAAATTCTGCTGAACATTTAAGGCACCGCTGTGGGCACCTATATCACGGTAGTTGTGTCCGACTATTCTGTGTCTTCTGAAATTTCCATTAGCAGGCATACGCATACCGGATTCATAAACTGACCAACAGCCACCCCTGATTCCGAGAGACGGTGGGTTTCGAATAAAAGAAGCATTGGTTGATAAAGTCCAGCGGATACAATTTCTCCATACCTTAGGTTTTGGATGATTTTGATAATAAGGAGTCCTCCGTAACATATTGATATAAATGAGAGACACTAGCTTTTTTCTGTATTCGGGTTTGAATAGCGGTATATATTAGATTGGTGTAAGGAATACAGAGGAAATATACAATTTCTTGTTCACTGGAAGGGTTATGGCTCATAGGAACGCTCTTGGGTACCCAAGGAGCACATCCGTGCTCCAGTTCTCTTGGACCGCTTCCACGAGAAATATCCACAGAAGCCTTGGATGGATCGTCCTGAGGTCGATCCTGAAGGGGGGGTACTGTAAGGAATCGGGGGCCAGGTCCCTTGTGGTGTGACTCCTCCTTACCCACTACCAGTACTGTAGCGGCTGCTGCCCCTGCCCCCCGTCGCTACCCATGCCGCTGCCCAGTGCATACCTTGAACTCTGCGGCCGCCATCTTGGATTCTGGCACTGTTGTTACAGACTCTCAGCTGTGCTCTGCTATTTCCTGGTCTCTCAGCCACTCACCAGCAGCTCCTCGACACGCCTCCCCCATGCCCCTCGTCCGGATTGGTCACTGTCGCTTTAAATATCCTGCTTTGCCTTCACTTCCTTGCTCTGCATAGCTCCTTGCTTCCTGTGTAGCCTGGAAACGGTGTCATGCTCCTGCTTGTCTTTACTCCTACAGATTTGAACCGGCTTGTCTGACTTACCTCTCTGGCTCTCGACTTCGGCTTACCCATGACGATTCTTACCTCCCAGACCCTTGGACATGGAAACGGTTTTAACTACGGAACTCTCTATACTCCTGAACTCGGCAAGTACAACGACTATTCTGAATCTTAACCCAGGCCTGGCCATGCTATAACCACATCCCGGACCCGCTCCCTCTGCTGTTGGTGTGTATATTCAACATCCCACCTCAGTACAGGGTACTGGCCTGGTCTGCGGGCTGCACAGCGTGACATTATGCAGAGCAAAACAGAAACAGACCTGACTGAGGTGGGCCAAATAATCAGGGGACTTGCGCTTTGCATTGATACTTTGGAACTCAGATCACAAGCCTGATACAACAGCTTTCCCAGCTTTCACTACAGCCTATTCTGGCCCCAGCCACGCAGGGTGGCGACCGGCCATCAGAACTCAGGATTCCTACGCCTAAAGCATATGCGGGTGACCTCTAGCCTGTCGTGGGTTTTTGAACCAATGTGAAATACAGTTTGAGATTTCTCCCAGCCTGTTCCCCACCAGATGCACCAAGGTAGCCTATGTTTACTCTCTTTTAACAGGGGACGCCTTGGCATGGGCCTCTCCCAACTGGGAGTTGCGTGCGGAAATCACCCAGGATTACCAGCTTTTCCGCCAAGAATTCCAGCAGGTATTCGATATTTCTGCCCGCACAGATACTGCCGCTGCTTCTCTTGTTCAATTGCCTCAAGGTCGTAAGTCCGTAGCCAAATACGCATTGGAATTCCGGACAGTTGCGGCGGAGACGCATTGGAACCAAGAAGCCCTTATTGCTGTGTTTTGGCAAGGTTTGTCCGACTCTTTAAAGGATGAACTTGCAGTCCAGCCCCCAGGGATTGGAGGAATTGATCGCACAATGCATACGAGTGGATCAGCGCCTTCAACAGCGCCGTCATGAATGCCAGCGTCCCAGAATTTTCTCTTCTGAACCTATTCTTCCCAGGTTCTTCCCAGCTATTCGCCCTGTTCTAGACGCTGTGGAACCCATGCAGATTGCCAGTCAAGAGTTCCGTAATACCGACAGGACTGCCGATAGAACCTCTGACCGGACTGCCGAAAGGGCTCGTCGCCGGAATGAGGGCCTTTGCTACTACTGTGAATCTTCTGAGCATACGGTACGTTTTTGTCCTTTAAGGCCCAAAGAACAAACATGACCAATGGGGCAAGAGGGACTCATTTTGGGGTCAATATCTTCTCACCCTATCTCTGAAGAGGAACTCCCTAAGAGAATTATGCTTCCAGTCTCGCTTTAAGGTCCGAATTTTCTCGTAACCACCGCCGCTTTCTTGATTCAGGATCCGGTGGTAACATTGTGGATCAAGATTTTGCTACTCATAACAAGATTCCGCTCATCGCTAAGAAATCGCTGATTGGCCTCGAGGCTATTGATGGTCGTCCTTTGCAACCTGCCTTCATCACGTTAGAGACTCTTCCTTTCACCCTTTCTGCCGGTACTCATACCGAAATCATATCCTTTGACGTGATGCACTCTCCTGCCGTTCCAGTTATCCTAGGATTACCCTGGCTACAGCAGCACAACCCACGCATTGATTGGAGGGATGTCAAGACAATTCAGTGGGAGCCAGAGTCAGATGCCTCACCATTGCCGGTCATTTCTCCTACCACAGTCCTCGCGGGAGTGGAAACGCCACCGGCTAATGATTCCGCTCTTCCTGAAGCATATGCGGATTTCATCGACGTGTTTAGCAAGACACAATCGGAGGTTCTACCTCCTCACAGACCTTATGATTGCCCCATTGATCTGGTTCCCAGCGCTGTTCTTCTGAAATGTAAGTCCTACCCCTTGTCTCTCCCTGAAACTAAAGCCATGGCAGCATACATCAAAGATAACCTTGAAAAAGGATTCATTCGTAAGTCTTCGTCCCCCGCTGGTGCCGGTTTCTTTTTTGTGAAAAAGAAAGACGGATCCCTGAGACCATGCATTGATTACCGAGGGCTCAATCTCATCACAGTCAAGAATCGATACCCCCTTCCGCTGATCTCCGAACTTTTTGATAGGCTTCAAGGGGCAAAAAAAAATTCCAAGCTAGACCTCCGAGGAGCTTACAATCTTGTTCGCATCCGAGAAGGCGATGAATGGAAGACTGCCTTCAATACCATAAGCGGCCACTACGAGTATCTTGTAATGCCCTTCGGCTTATGCAATGCTCCTGCTGTTATTCAGGATTTCATGAATGATGTCTTCCGTGATGTTCTCAACTCTTTCGTAATCGTCTATCTAGACGATATCCTAATTTTTTCTAAAAATCTTCAAGATCATATCCAGCATACCAGGCTCGTTCTCGCTCGCCTTCGTGTCAATAATCTTTACACTAAGCTCAAGAAATGTCTTTTTCATCATACCTCTACTGCCTTCTTAGGCTATATAATTTCAGATAAAGGATTTTCAATGGACCCTGAAAAACTTAAGGCTGTTTTGGATTGGCCTCTGCCCAACTCTCTCAAAGCCATCCAGCG
This sequence comes from Ascaphus truei, assembly GCA_036426205.1. Classification (NCBI taxonomy): domain Eukaryota; kingdom Metazoa; phylum Chordata; class Amphibia; order Anura; family Ascaphidae; genus Ascaphus; species Ascaphus truei. The sequence continues at coordinate 7,163,237 of CM071586.1, forward strand.
TTTTTTGGGCTTCTCCAATTACTATAGAAAATTCATCCGAAATGTTTCTACCACTGTGGCTCCCATTGCAGCCCTTACCAAGAAGGGAGCTGACCCGTCTGTATGGCCTCCGCAGGCCGTCTCGTCCTTCAAAACCCTGAAACAAGCTTTAGTCTCGGCACCCATTCTGCGACATCCCGATGTTAGTCTTCCGTTTACTTTAGAAGTTGATGCGTCTGATTGTGGTGCAGGCGCCATCCTGTCCCAGAGATTGTTCCCTCAAGATAAGCTTCATCCATGCGGTTTTTCTTCAAATAAGTTTTCGCCCGCTGAAAAGAACTATGATGTTGGCAATAGAGAGCTCTTGGCTATCAAGATGGCCTTACAGGAATGGCGACATCTCCTGGAAGGTTTCCAAGAACCTATTTCTATATTGACTGATCATAAAAATCTTCTTTACAGAGGCGGCACATTTTATTTGAGTGCGGCTAGCTCCGCAAGCCTGGGGATGTCCCGGCATGCTAGCCGCACTCCCTCGGCGTGCCGCGCGTCATCGACGCACGGTCACGCGTCATCGGGTGCCTGCGCCCCCTGCACGCGCGTCCAGGGCTCCCCGAGGGAGCCCTGGTGTCCCGCGATGTGGTTGACGGCGGCAGGGGGTTCCGGGGGACCCGGCGGACCAGGGCAGCGGGAGGGAGAAAGCCCCGATCGGAGGGCGCTCCTCCGTGTCTTCGGCGTGCGCCCGGCACCCTCTGGCGCGCGCCAGGTTACTGCTGCGGCTGAGAACGGGCAAATGCTCGAATAAACTCGGCCGCAGCAGTATATCGAAAATGCATGTCATCTGGGGTCTCGTCAAGCCCGTTGGGCACTATTTTTCTCAAGATTTAATTATACTCTGTCTAATATTTCCGGTTTTAAGAACACAAAAGCTGATGCTTTGTTCCGACAATTTTCTCCTGAGGAAAGATCCGAAGAAACCCCTGAAACTATCGTACACTCTAAGTTTATAATTTCTGCCAACTCATTTGACATTCTCGAAAAGATCGTTGAAGCTCAAACACAAATTCCGAGTGGTCTAGAGGTACTGGAAGGAACTCTTCATGCCGCACCCAGGTTTCATCAAAAGATACTAGAATGGAGCCACTCTGTTCGTTCAGCCGGCCATCCCGGCTTCAAAAGAATTTTGGATCTTATCAAGCATGCTTTTGGGTGGCCTAATATGGCAAAGATGGTTCATGAATTTACTAGTGCTTGTCCAATATGCGCACAAAACAAGACTCTTCGTCAAAGACCCTCAGGCTTGCTCATGCCCTTGCCAGTACCTGAATGTCCATGGTCACATATTTCAATGGATTTCATTGTGGATCTATCCCTTTCCAGAGGGATGAATACCATTTTGGTCATCGTTGACCGTTTTTCAAAACAGGCCCACTTTGTTCCACTCAAAGGACTTCCCTCCTCGCCCACCCTAGCTGATATCTTCACCAAGGAGGTGTTTCGCATCCATGGGATACCTACATCCATAGTCTCGGACCGAGGCACGCAATTTATATCGAAATTTTGGCGGGCTTTCTTCAAGAGGCTTGCATGGCGCTATCCTTCTCGTCAGGCTATCACCCCCAGACTAATGGGAAAACTGAAAGACTAAATCAAACGCTGGAACAATACCTACGGTGTTTTATTTCCGATTCCCACTTACCCACTTCCAGTACTGCAGCGGCTGCTGCCGCTGCCCCCCGTCGCTACCCATGACGCCACCCAGTGCATACCTTGAACTCTGCCGCCGCCATCTTGGATTCTGGCACTGTTGTTACAGCCTCTCAGTTGTGCTCTGCTATTTCCTGGTCTCTCAGCCATTCACGAACAGCTCCTCGACACGCCTCCGCCATGCCCCTCGTCCGGATTGGTCACTGTCGCTTTAAATATCCTGCTTTGCCTTCACTTCCTTGCTCTGCATAGCTCCTTGCTTCCTGTGTAGCCTGGAAACTGTGTCATGCTCCTGTTTGTCTTTACTCCTATAGATTTGAACCGGCTTGTCTGACTTACCTCTCTGGCTCCCTACCTCGGCTTACCCATCACGATTCTTACCTCTCAGACCCTTGGACACGGAAACGGATTTAACTACGGAACTCTCTATACTCCTGAACTCGGCAAGTACAACGACTTTTCTGAATCTTAACCCAGGCCTGGCCATGCTACAACCACATCCCGGACCCGCTCCCTCTGCTGTCGGTGTATATATTCAACATCCCACCTCAGTACAGGGGACTGGCCTGGTCTGCGGGCTGCACAGCGTGACAATTGGCATACACTGGCGACACACTTTATTCGAGCTCGGCTAGTCCCCGAATCGGGTATAACCCTGGTGTATTGAGGTTTGTGACTGTTTTCTGCCCGAGTGCATTGAGTATTTTCCAGGCAGGGATTGAAGCATTTATTTCCCGCTGGCTGCAATACTGCAAGTATATATTATCTAACTGCATTACAATCATAATTTTGCCATCTGGTAACACGCGAAGCATTGCAGCCTATTAAATCCTAATCAATTATCATTTAACAGATCAGCCGCCCGTCAGCCAGGCATGAACCCAGGCTGGGAAGGCAAACGCAACGGGGCTTGTCAGAGGTGAGGAGCGGCGCATTCCAGGTATCTGCCAGGTACATACTGGGTATTTGCTCGAATAAAGTGTGTCGGTGCAGTAAGAGAACGGAGGTTTTTCTTTTGAAGATATCTCGAACGGCATGTTTTTTCAGGGAATGGAGTCAAGTAAACCAAACGATTCCGTACAATCAGCTTCTTACAAAGTATCCAAAGTTTCATTATGTGCACAACACCGTACAAGGTCATTATACAAAGGAAGAAGTGTCCATGTATTCTTCTCCCACATACAGGTGGTCAGTGTATTTGATCATTTGTGCTTGCGTATTCAACATAATTCAGTAGGCAAACTAAGAAACACACATTAATTGGAAAGAATATTGTTAGGAAAGAACATGTGAAAATTGAAAGCAATAATAATTACTATTTTTCTCTGTGAATACGAAATAAGTAGATATTTGTAATGTAAGCTTCAGATAGAGCCTTCACACATGAGAAATGCAATGCTGTTTAGTTCACATGTATGCACATGAAATATGTTATCATACACACTTCATTATTGCACATTGTTCAGTATATTTGTTTAACATTACTGAACTGAAATAACTGAAGATATTGAAGTAGAATAATTCTAAAAATTGAAATGGCCTATTTATTTCCGAATGCCTTTTCAATGTTGATCGTTTGGTAGGCCTTGATGTGGTCTCGGGTGCACTGTTGCGTGTAGAATGTAACCTTGAACTGCTAGGTGTTGCACTTGGTTGGGTTGGATATTGTGCTGGTTCACCAACACTTGGGGTCCTTTGCCTGGTACTTTGTGCCTGTTCCTGTGGCTGTGCCAATGCTTGTGCTTGTTGATGGGCCTGGGCCTGGATCTGGGCTAGTGCCAATGCAGTGCTTGTGCCAGTTGATGTGCATGTGGCTGTGCCAGTGCTTGTGCTTGTTGATGGGCCTGGACCAGTGCCTGGGGCTGGGTCAGTGCCAATGCCAGTGCTTGTGCCAGTTGATGCGGCTGTGCCAGTGCCAGTGCTTGTGCCAGTGGCTCTGGATCCTGCTCTGCCATTGCCTCTGATTCTGGCTGTGGTTCTGGCTCTGGCTGTGGCTGTGACTGTGGCTCTGGCTGTGGCTGTGGCTCTGGCAGTGGCTGTGGCTGTGGCTGTGCCTGTATGTGTGCCACTACTTGTGACATACATGTGGCTATAATACTCAGGCTATTTGACATGTTTTGGAGAGTCTCTGGTTGTTGCGTCATAAGGACTCTCATGGTCTTAATTTCCTGATAGATATTTTCATTAGTTTTTGCATGTCTGTCTGCAACAGCCTTTTGATTTTGGAAAAAGATGCCCTCTAAGCTACATAGATTGGCCAATGCTTCGGCACATACCGTGTCGCCTTGGCCTGCTTAGATAGGCTCATTGTCGTCTTCGTCTATTCCAGGATGTTCGGGATCCTGGAGTACCACTAAATCTGGGTGCTGAATCTTCTGCATCAGGGACATCCAGCTCTGGGATATAAATATCTGGTGGATCCACAAACATTCCCTCCTTACTTATGACATCTTCAATATTTTGGGTTGCGGAGACATCAGACTCTGTGTCTTCAGCAATAACTATATCATAAACAAAAACAAATTACTATCAACATAATGACAAAGTAATTATGTGCTCCTGTTCTTAACTTGCCTGTACATCCAATGTTAATGCACATATTTTAATGCAATAAATTTACAACTTGTACCAGTTAAATAACAAGCATGGTTTTGACAAAGTGAACAGAGAGACCTGTGTAATTTAGCCATTCCTTGATCACATCATATAAACTCAAGTTCTTTTTATACTGTATGTATAAATGCTTGCATTTCTCTCACTATTTCTGTATTAAAGATTAATTTAATAGCATACTACTCACCTGGTATGGGACTATGAGGTAGATGGCCCGATATCCCTGTTCCCTCCAATACCAAAAATAAGTCTTGGGTTCATTATGGGATACTTTCTCTCCTTGTAGGAACATAAATTTAAAGATGCTGGAGGGCCGCCTCCTGTCCCACATGCATGGCACCCGGCCTTTGCCATCTTCTTCTTTAGTCGCAGTTTTATATCCCCAAAGCGGTTTTTGCATGTCTCTGGGGTTTGTCTATAGACGCCTGATGCAGATACCGATCTGCATATCTGTGACCACTGTTTACTCTTGTGACTGGTCTTCGTTTTAGCTGTGTATATGTAAAAATGTATTAATACATGCCTATAGGTTAATGTACTTTTAACTAGTGTGATTTCATAATGTATACTAATATATTAAAAAGTGTTCCAACATGTACATATAGTTACAGACACCTATTAGGCTATGTCATGCGTGCATTCATGATGAATAAAATGTGCCCAATCAGCAGCACACCTCCGTTATGTTTACATGTTTACTAGCTCAATGTTACTTAACTAATTTATTTCACAACCATAATTGAATGTTTAAAAAAACAAAACAATTAATTATTTAAATACAATCATTAAACAAATATTCTTACATGACAATGAGCCATATAGTTGGTCAAACAAAGCCATGACACCTTCCACAAGTATGTTATTTTCCCGAGGGGTAAACCGTGGATTTCTTATGCCTTCCGCACGCGCCTGGCTTGATGGTGGCCCCTCATCACATCCATCATCAGCCTGCTCTGCATCACTGGTCGGATGCTGGACACTGTCCCTCTCTCCCTATCCACTACTCCCGCTACCCTCCCCCACCTGCACTCCCCCACCTGGAGTAGTATCATGGGACGTACCAGCACGGGACATACCTGCCCTGGCAAGACGGACCGTACCTGTACGTGCCACTCCTCTCCCACGCTCCACCACTCCTCCAGCCACCGCCACTCCACCACTCCCACGCTCCACCACTCCTCCAGCCATCGCCACTCCTCCACTCCCACGCTCCTCCACTCCTCCAGCCACCGCCACTCTACCACTCCCACGCTCCGCCACTTCTCCAGCCACCGCCACTCCTCCACTCTCACACTCCACTACTCCTCCAGCCACCGCACCACTCACACGTCCACTCACACTTCCACTCACACATCCACTCCCACATCCACTCATTCTCTCTATTTCACTTAGTCACTCAGTTAATCAGTCACAAAAAACAAATATAAACAAAAATGACACACTAACAAAGTTCTTTCACACTAACAATACAAAAATGTAGAGAAAAAATATAATAACAAAAGACAACTCACTCAATAATCACCAACAACTCACAAATCAACAACTCTCTCCTCCTGCCACTAAGTCCAGTCTATCTCGCCCTTTCTCCCAACAGCACGACACACAATGAAGAAAATGGGCGCTTTACAGTATATATGGTGTACAATTAAAATTGACACGCGAAAGTGTGACTCGACTGCTTGTCAGGAGCTTGGCTAATTATCATCACTAATTATCATCACTTTAGCATTTCAGCACTTAACCCCTACACTACCATCTCCATAAAAAAATTAACAAAATATATACAAATTAATTTACAACAATACTATAGTGAAGGGATTCACTCCTTCCATGGACTCTCACACAGATACCACCAGGAAACTAAGGGGACATACACGAACATCAGGGGACCTTAATTGCCTTAGCGTGGAGATGCCAAACTTCTTCCCAATTAGCTTTATTTATTTTTATAATAGTGTAGATGAGCAGGGGATCTCCAGAGCTGAACCGCATTGGTTTCAGCCTCGGGGACCCCGTACTTCATGAGATACAGGCTCCGTTATGGGGTGCCGGTATCCCCCTGCAGAATTTAAATCCCCGGGTCACGTGACGCGGAAGTTTTAAAATTACAGTGGATACCGGCACCCCATAACGGGGCCTGTATTTCATGAAGTAGGGGGTCCCCAAGGCTGAAAGCAATGCGGTTCAGCTCTGGAGACCCCCTGCTCCTGCACAATATGAATAAAAATTACATGAATGCAGCTTCATTAACATAGCGGCTATCAGCAACGGTAAGAAATGATTGTTTATTGTTATTGGTGTTTTGTCAGTAGTGTAGATGAGCAGGGGGTCTCCTGAGCTGAACCGCATTGGTTTCATCCTCGGGGATCCCCTACTTCATAAGATACAGGCCCCGTTATGGGGTGCCGGTATCCACTGTATGTTTAAAAATTCCGCATCACGTGACCGGGGGATTTATATTCTGCAGGGGATACCGGCACCCCATAACGGAGCCTCTATCTCATCAAGTAGTGTGTCCCCGAGGCTGAAACCAATGCGGTTTTGCTCCGGAGACCCCCTGCTCATGTAGAATATTATTAAAATGAATATTTTTACTGTACGATCGCCTGTAACAGCCGTGCATGGAGATGCAGCATCTCCATGCAAATGTTACAGGAGGCTTTTTTTTTCTATCAGCTATCGCACTTGAACTTTAAGCGCGATAACGGGGGGGTGGGGGGGGAAAGCATGCACGATCTGGCAGATTTGAGCACGGCCGATCCTTAATGCACTGAACTCCTTAGTGAATCGCACCTCCGGCTTCACTTTTTAGCGGACGTGAACCTTTTTTTCATGCCAGCGCAAAAGCTCACTGCTTAGTGCATAGCCCCCTATGTCCGGCACGCTTTGGGTGCAGGATGCTGATGCAAACGAGCAGAGCAGACCTCGTTTTTTTGGCATACTGAGTTGGCATTACTCTAACTGCGCAATATCTACCGCCAATTTGTAAGTGCAATGTGCATTTTTTATGGGTTTTTTTACTGCGTTAAACCAGGTTTGCACTATTGTTTTGCCTTTACTATATCTTTCCATATCACTTGCACCTATCTCTCACATGACATCGGACTGAAGGGATTCAAGCCCAGCAGTATCGGTGCCGGACCATTGTTCCCTCCCAACGTCTGATTAAGAAGTTTCTCCATGACATCCAACTGAGTGGATTTAGCTGATGCCTGATATCTCTTTTCAAAATGCCTGATCAAGAAGATTTATTTTGAGTATGGACCATTAGAGTGGGAATTGTCCCTTTCCATTACATACTGTATTACACTATATTTTTTTCCTTTGCGCTATAGGTTTGTTTTCCTAGACATCTACCTTCTAGTGTGGGATGGTCCAAATATGTTACAGTATGTTATCACAATGGAATGATCTCCTAGTGCAGAATGACATCAACCCTTCAAGATACAATGGAATGATCTCCTAGTGCAGAATGACATCAACCCTTCAAGATCTGTTTATGGAGATATATAAATAATAAAAGATGTGAAGTTACTTACCGTGAATAACTGTCCAATGAGGTGCACAGGGATTTTTTTTTGTAGAGTGTTTTGTATGGTCCAATGAGGTGCACAGGGATTTTTTTTGTAGAGTGTTTTGTATGGTGTTTTTTTGATGAGTGTTATTTTATATTGCAGACACCTTACAATTTAGGGTGCTAAATTGCCCCCCCAAGCCAACCCCCTTTTGAAACCCTAGTTGGCAAAATCTGCCTCCCCTTTTCAAAGCCCATCCTGATTGCTGGCATCTACCACAACCCTAAAGCCCCTCTATTGTCCCTGACTGATATCACCAGGTTTCTTGGCTCAATTTCCTCTCTGAATGAGAAGAGTGAGCTACTAATTATTGGGGACTTCAACTACAATTGACTTGATCCTAAAAATAACAAAATCCAGATACAACTCAAGTCACTTAACCTAACACAACTAATATCCCAACACACACAGACAAACCTGAAATTTCACAACCATTCTTGCTAGACTGGATTCTGTCCTCTAGTCCCAGCAGAATCCAATCCTGTGGCATCCTACCTGACATTTTCAGTGACTATGCAATAGTGTACTGTGTAAGGAAAATCAACCCACCCCGTCACCCCAATCAAGCCCTAAAGTTCTCCTCACTAGAACATTTAGAAACATTGACCCACAACAGTTTCTGGCTGACCTTATCAGCTGCTCTTGGTACAGAATCGACTTAATTCCCAACCCAGATTCTGCACTTGACTATTTCCAATCCGAGTTCTTAAAACTCTGTGATACCCATGCTCCACTACACAGAATAAGAGTACAGGAGGCTCACCTTCCATGGGTTACAACTAACCTTATAGCCCTCTACCATCTTAGGGATGCCTTGTGGAAAAGCTACAAAGTTACTGGCACTACCAAGGATCCTAATAAATACAGATGCCTGTTGAATATGTGAACAAGACAAACAAGACACGCCAAAGCACACTATTACTCTGACAATCTTCGCCAGAATACAAAAAAACCAGGTAACTTCTGGAAGGTTATCAACAATATATTCCAAATTTGAGAAATTAATCTCCAAGTAGTGCTGCAGGTTATTGTTAATCAAGCCATTATAAGATAACGCTGTAGATATTATCCTTGATATATAGCAGGATGAAATTCACAATATAAACTTTTGATGCTGGATCCTATATATGGGATAGAAACCAATTGGAGCCCTGCAAATCGCTAGGACAACAGTAGGAGTCACAGGGAGACCCAACAACCTAGATCCAATTAAGCAATCGAAACAGCTGCCAAAGGCAAGATAGTCGAAACATGAGAAAACTGTGAAAACTGTACTCACGGTACCACAGCTTTTCAATATTCATTCATCCTTGTGTTCATGCCTCCCGTCGAGACAAATCCAGAACAGTACAAAAAGTAACATGTAGCATAGCCAAAAAGAAAGAGGACCGGAGACAGGATCAAAAAGTCAAAAATAATAAAAATTTATTAGCACATTGTGCCCGTAAGGAAACTGGAGCAACACTCTGACGCATTTCCCACCGTATATGATGCTTTATCAAAAAGTGTTTGCTGCAGGTAAGATGCAACCATATATTGGTAAGAAACCCTGGAGTAAGCGCCTCCCCTATGTCCCTCCAGGTGAACTGACCGCTGACACCAACCACAAGGTATCATTGGACAGACCACATGAAAGGTGGCCGGCCCCCGCCAGAGCCCCTTAACTACACAAAGTGTAACATAACACATTAAATCATCCTAAATGAGCAATGAAACAAATCTACTATATTAAAAATAGGAAAAACAGATAATGTTTGAGCATTAAAACAAAACAACTAAAGCTTCAAAGCAATATAGAAAATCCTGAACAGAGGTTTGCACACTGCAGACTGGTTGAAGCAAAAAATATATATCCACTATTCTGAAATAGTTACAGATGCAGCCCCGATTATTAGAACGCTTGCCTGGGAAATTCTAGGGCAGTCTCACAGTAAATGCCGCAAAATTGCCTCAACATTTCTTTGAGATTTTTAATGGCCCATCGAATTAACACACAAGGGGTCCCTTCGGTCCCATTCAGATTGAATGGGATTGCAGGGACCCCCGCTATGTTAATCCGATGGCCATTAAGAATCTCACAGAAATGTTGGGGCAATGTTGAGGTATTTACTGTGAGACTGCCCCAGAATCTCCCAGAATTTCCCAGGTAAGTGTTCTAATACTGGTGGCTGCATCTGCAGAATAATTGCTAATCAGTTTGCTTTTAGATATTGAATAGAAATTCTATATAGCTACTGTAGCAATTAAATCTTATATCAAAACAATAGCACAAGTGTTCAACCAATCCACATTGTGGAAATGTAACAGAAATTATATCTTGATGTAAAAAATTATAACCATGTAGAGGCAACCTCCAAGTAATGGTATAGTTGCAACAATAGATATATTGATACAATGTTCAAATTAGAGTCCTGGTACAAATAGGGCTGAAACCTCAAAAAGGTTGGAATTAAATGAATAGCAAATCCAAAGTGGTTGATAATTGATCAAAATGATTGGTCCAACATCAGTAGGTTGAAAAAACTATCATTTATATAATATAATATAATTGGACCCATCCATAATACATTTCATTTGCACACCTATATAGTGCCCTAGATTGTCCATTTGATTTAATAAACCTTTCATATGGATAACAACATACTGCTGCGGCGCATCTGAGTCTAACATGCCCACGACAGTCGGTGAGAGCTACAGTGGAGAATGCTTCTGCTCCCAGTGGGAGTGGGATCCTGAGGATGGTGAGGGAGATGGACTATGTGAAGTGATGAAGACAAATGGGAAGACGGTTAGAGGGGAGGGTTAAGATAAATTCTTCTAGTTTCACAATAGAGGTGTCTGAACAAGAGAGCTCTGAAGAAGGATCAAAATCACAGAAGTAATGGTCATGATATGGGACCACAGAACTGTAACTGAAATAGACGAATAAGCATGGATAGTATTAACATAAATGCTATCACCAAGACCGGTAACAAGGTGGAGACTAAGTCTAAGGTCCATGATAGAGGTGTAACGCAGTGGGTTGCAGATGGCAAGGTACCGTTAGGACATCACTGTGAGAAGAAGACACTCTACAGCTGCTGAAACACCGTGGATGTTCACTTGCATGATGCAGCCAGTAACATGATGGGCCCTCTCCATTCAATACAACACGTAGCATGGTAGGGCTATGTTGTGTGGAGTAACATATCAGACAAGGACAGGTGACAGAGGAAGAGTACTGGGAGATTTAAAGGCTTTTGGCTGCTTGACACCAAAATGATGATCAGCAGGTTTCCAGCTATGTCATGATGTAGACATGAGAACAGAATGGTGGCGACATTGAAGCTTTGCAAGTTTTGATCCCAGGAGCAGAATTCAGTGACTGTTGTCTATTCTCTTCCAGCATATCCTGAAGGAATGGGATGAAAAAAGAAGGGAATATTTAGTAGCTCTTCACATCCAATAGCATCTACAATACTCAAAGGTTAGTCGGAAAGTTATGCAAGTTACACCCAGGAACATCTCTCATGTTCCATTGTAACAATGATACAATAAAACATTGAATTGTATGTTACAGTATGTTATCACAATGGAATGATCTCCTAGTGCAGAATTACATCAACTATCAGATCTGTTTTATTGAGATACATAAATAATAAAAGATGTGAAGTTACTTACCGTGAATAACCGTCCAATGAGGTGCACAGGATTTTTTTTGTAGAGTGTTTTGTATGGTGTTTTTTGAGGAGTGTTATTTTATATTGCAGACACCTTACAATTTAGGGTGCTAAATTGCCCCCCAAGCCAACCCCCTTTGAAACCCTAGTTGGCAAAATCTGCCTCCCCTTTTCAAAGCCCATCCTGATTGCTGGCATCTACCACAACCCTAAAGCCCCTCTATTGTCCCTGACTGATATCACCAGGTTTCTTGGCTCAATTTCCCTCTGAATGAGAAGAGTGAGCTCTAATTATTGGGACTTCAATACAATTGACTTGATCCTAAAAAACAAATTCCAGATACAACTCAATCCCTTAACCTACACCACTAATATCCCAACACACACAGACAAACCTGAATTTCAACAACCATTCTTGCTAAACTGGATCGTGTCTCTCTGTCCCAGCGAATCCAATCCTGTGGCTCTACCTGACATTTTCAGTGACTATGCAATAGTGTACTGTGTAAGGAAAATCAACCACCCCCGCCACCCCAATCAAGCCCTAAAGTTCTCCTCACTAAACATTTAGAAACTGATACCCACAACATTTTCTGGCTGACCTTATCAGCTGCTCTTGGTACAGAATCGACTTAATTCCCAACCCAGATTCTGCACTTGACTATTTCCAATCCGAGTTCTTAAAACTCTGTGATCCCCATGCTCCACTACACAGAATAAAGTACGGGAGCTCACCTTCCATGGGTTACAACTAACCTTATAGCCCTCTACATCTTAGGGATGCTTGTGGAAAAGCTACAAGTTACTTGCACTACCAAGGATCCTAATAAATCAGATGCCTGTTGAATATGTGAACAAGACAACAAGACACGCCAAAGCACACTATTACTCTCTGACAATCTTCGCCAGAATACAAAAAACCAGGTAACTTCTTCTGGAAGGTTATCAACATATATTCCAAATTTGAGAAATTATCTCCAGTAGTGCTGCAGGTTATTGTTAATCAACCATTATAAGATACACGCTGTAGATATTATCCTTGATATATAGCAGGATGAAATTCACATATAAACTTTTGATGCTGGATCCTATATATGGATAGAAACCAATTGGAGCCCTGCAAATAGCTAGGACAACAGTAGGAGTCACAGGGAGACCCAACAACCTAGATCCAATTACAATCGAAACAGCTGCCAAAGGCAAGATAGTCGAAACATGAGAAAACTGTGAAAACTGTACTCACGGTACCACTCGCTTTTCAATATTCATTCATCCTTGTGTTCATGCCTCCCGTCGAGACAATCCAGAACAGTACAAAAAGTACATGTAGCATAGCCAAAAAGAAAGAGGACCGGAGACAGGATCAAAAAGTCAAAAATAATAAAATTTATTAGCACATTTGTGCCCGTAAGGAAACTGGAGCAACACTCGGACGCATTTCCCACCGTATATGATGCTTTAATCAAAATTGTTTGCTGCAGGTAGATGCAACCATAATTGGTAAAAAAACCCTGAGTAGCGCCTCCCCTATGTCCCTCCAGGTGAACTGACCGCTGACAAACCACCCAAGGTATCATTGGACAGCCACATGAAAGGTGGCTGGCCCCCACCAGAGCCCCTTAACTACACAAAGTGTCATAACACATTAAATCATCCTAAATGAGCAATGAAACAAATCTACTATATTAAAAATAGGAAAACAGATAATGTTTGAGCATTAAAACAAAACAACTAAAGCTTCAAAGCAATATAGAAAATCCTGAACAGAGGTTTGCACACTAAAGACTGGTTGAAGCAAAAAATATATATCCACACTTTCTGAAATATTACAGATGCAGCGCCCCGATTATTAGAACGCTTGCCTGGGAAATTCTAGGGCAGTCTCACAGTAAATGCCGCCAAAATTGCCTCAACATTTCTTTAGATTCTTAATGGCCCATCGAATTAACACAGCAGGGGTCCCTTCGGTCCCATTCAGATTGAATGGGATTGCAGACCCCCGCTATGTTAATCCGATGGGCCATTAAGAATCTCACAGAAATGTTGAGGCATGTTGAGGCATTTACTGTGAGACTGCCCCAGATCTCCAGAATCCCAGGTAAGTGTTCTAAATCTGGTGGCTGCATCTGCAGAATATTTGCTAATCAGTTTGCTTTTAGATATTGATATGAAATTCTATATAGCTACTGTAGCAATTAAATCTTATATCAAAACAATAGCCAGGTTTCAACAATCCACATTGTAGAAATGTAACAGAAATTATATCTTGATGTAAAAAATTATAACCATGTAGAGGCAACCTCCAAGTAATGGTATAGTTGCAACATAGATATTGATACATGTTCAAATTAGAGTCCTGGTACAATAGGGCTGAAACCTCAAAAAGGTGGAATTAAATGAATAGCAATCCAAAGTGGTTGATAATTGATCAAAATGATTGGTCCAACATCAGTAGGTTGAAAAAACTATCATTTTATAATATAATATAATTGGACCCATCCATAATACATTTCATTTGCACCCCTATATTGCCCTAGATTGTCCATTTGATTAATAAACCTTTCATATGGATACAACATACTGCTGCGGCGCATCTGAGTCTAACCATCACCCGTTTTCCCCTGGCTTTTCCCTGGAATGCGACACCACTTCATCTGGAGCATGCCGCTTCATTTTGCGTTCTCAGCCGTGGGTCGTGCACGGTTGACGCGAGGTTGATGCGTTTATTGAGAATGGTTCGGATTTAATAGGTTGCAATTCTTCGCGTGTCCGCCAGATGCAGAGATATTCATGAATTGTATGTGCATGCGCTTAAGTAGTGGGTCGACTTGCAGATGTTTCGTGTAAAAAGATACCACAGTGTGCTATTGTAACTTGGCCTTGAGACTGAAGGAGAGGTTTGCAAAAGTATCAATTTAGGCTTTTCATATTAAAGAAAGACAAGACCTTTTCGTGACAGTATTCTCCAGAGACCTGCCGCCCACCATGAGTGTTCAAGTGCAGCCCCTCTTTCCAAAAACCCGACAGAAGTTACGCGTATTTGATATGGGCCGCGATTAATGCAACAGAGATAAGATGGCAACAGTTTGTTCAAATTTATCAGTATTTTATCGAAAAGTATGACTTTTACAAATTTTCGCCAGCTCCTCATACATGGAAGCGTGCAATACGGAAAAGATTATGTAGCGATCCCTGTTTTTATCGTATTTATTTTGAGTATGGACCATTAGAGTGGGAATTGTCCCTTTCCATTACATACTGTATTACACTATATTTGTGTAATATTTGTGTAATATTATATACACTATATTTTTTTCCTTTGCGCTACAGGTTTGTTTTCCTAGACATCTACCTTCTAGTGTGGGATGGTCCAAATATAGTTTCATAAATATATGTAAGATGTATTGCACCCACATTTAATTATAAAAAAGCACTTATAAAAGAAACACAGGAATTTGCCCTCAGCTGCCCTAGTTCACGGTGCTGCCTTTGATCTCAGGTTCTCATCATGGTGCAGTCCAGCCAGTGTCTGTTAATGACGTTACTATCTATACATCCGAGCATCCTGATTGTTCAGCATTTCTTCCAGCCACTGCACCGTAGCCTACTGGCTTTTCTCTGATGTGGTCTGCTGAGCTTTCAGGAGGTAATAAAGTAATCATCAGTATCACAACGCGTGGTGATAGGGATCAAAAAGGTCTTATTTATATTATCTGATTTATATGGAAAGGTTATCCGAATTAGGATGTAATTGGGGAAGAAATTAGCAGTTTGGGACCCTCTGAATTGAATTGGAATACCACCAAACTTGGCAGGTTCGGTATTTCCTGAAGCCGAATACAGGGGACTTTCATGGTTTGGAATAGTTTGAACCATGAGTCTGAATCTTCGTGACCGAGCAGAGTCTAAATTAAACCTCATTCTTGGTTCCCAATTGGGCTGTCATCTTTTGGCAAAGCCCATCCTATAAAAATGTCCCTGTCTTTCCCTTTCACCACAAGCATTCAGAACAGAAGTTAAATATTTAGCAAAACTTACAGTACGATATTACTGCCACAGTCATGCCATGCTTCCAGATCGGACCCCCAGCAGTGATAATTATCTGGCACTGGGGCACTAGCAGTCCCACTGCTTGCCCTGGGGCTAAAAAGAGTACAGATGTAGCTAAACTAACTGTCTTCTGTTCTACTGCCACCCACAGTCACGTAAAAGTGGTGGTTGAGGCACCAAAGAATTGTCCTGCAGGGGGTTCCATTCGGAGCATGGACCCACCATAGCCAAAACACAGCAGACACGGTTTCCGATGCCGCCGACGTTTGCTTCTTTGACCATGGATCCAGGGACAGCGAGTCTTACTAGATCTGTTTGTATAAATGAATGGAATGATTATGCATAACCTTGTGTGTTCATTTAGATATAATGATGATATCTTCTGCATGTCGCAGGACACCTATGAAATACTTTAATACTGTATGGAACATCTCACAATAAAATGTACAGATGTAGCAAGCCTTACTGTTTACGGCACCGTAAAAAACTGTGGGACAGCAATCACAACTGTCTTGGTGCTGGTGGATAACCACTGCGAGTGGGGTCTGATTAAAAAGCATAGAACAATCTTCTTTCTTTCATCTTCTTTCACTGTCTTCTATCTTCTTCTGTTATTCTTTTCTTCTTTCTTTAATCTTCTATCTTTCAATCCAAAACCCATGGTAAATCCACAACAGATTTTGTCCTGTCGTCTTCTTGAGCTAAAATGAGACGGAACATGCCTTATATAGGGCCTGAGATGTCACATTTTAGGGTCAGATGGTACAGCTCCAATCCGATTCGACGTTGTATCATGTGTCACCTCTTTTTTTTTTTAAGGATGTGCAGTCATTTCCAATGGAGGTACTGTACGTCATATCCTTGAAACCAAATGGCTGATATCACATAGTATTACAGCCAATCAGATTGCAGATAATACCATTGGTTCCTGTACCAAGTGATGTCACATCCTTTTTAGAATGGAACATATCAAATGGTACAGGAAACAATGAGATTGTCTGCAATCCCATTGGCTGTAATACAATGTGATATCAGCCATTTGGTTTAAGGATGTGACGTACCTGCCTTGGTGATGACGTCACAGCCTTAAAAAAAAAGAGGCGGGCATAAGATACAGCGTCCAATCGGTTTGGAGCTGTACCATCTGACCATGTACATCTCATTTTAGCAGAAGATCTCGATGAGGCAACATCCATTTGGATTTACCATGGAGTTGGATTAAAGAAGCAGATAGAAGATAGAGCAAAAGAACAAAAGAATTACAGAAGAAGAAAGAAGAAGGTGAAAGAAGATTTTTTTTACCAGATGCTGATCTTCAAGGTGGATGGAGTTGGATTGCGGGTGATGTTGTCACGGGTCAAGAGCTTCCTGATATGCCGGGATTCGGAGGGTGAAGACTTCTAAAGGTAAGTACAATATTGAATGTATGTAAATGTCTTTTTTCAGTTTTTTTTATTGTATTTATTTCTTTTTATGTTTTCGATTGCCTACTGACTGACAATGTATTAATCTATGCCCCTTTAGGGTACAGATAAATGCAGTTACAAGCAATGTATTTTTTTGGCAAATGCTTGTTTACTATTGATTGTTATTTTTTCTATTTCTGTTTATTGTTTTCACTACATTGTTTGGTATTTGGATGGCTTGTTTTTAGCACATTTGTGGATTGGTTAGCGGTTTAAATTAATAAATAGTTTTGTTGGCTAGTGGTTTTATTTATTTTATTGATTTGTTGGCTTGTGCTTTAATTTCTTTATTTGATTTGTTGGCCAGTGATTTTATGTCTTGAATTGGTTGGATAGGTGTTTATTTAATTTAATTCTTATGTTTTGGAATAACATAATTTTTATTATTTTGCTGTTTTGGTGATAGATCATTTTTATTCATGTGTACTATTAGGCTTTTTCATTCTTTTATTGTTGGGTGTTTAGGTTCTTGTGTATTTCTTTTATTGTGTATTTTTGGCCTTAATGATTTTTTATTAGGTTGACCAGTGAGTGCTACATGTCCATATTATATGGGTATGATATACCACTGTGCCAATCAATGGGTAGAGGGTGGGTATAGGAGGGATAAGGTAGGCCTCCTGGGTGTGTAGTGGGGGATGGGGTTTAACCCCTTAATTACTATAGCGGTTATTAATCGCTAAGGGGATTAAGGGGTTAGGGGCCATTAGATTGTATTTTTTCTTGTATTCTTGCTGCCAACGGAGGACATGGACCTGGAGTATGCTGATGAGAACAACCTTCAATATGGCAGGGGTAAGTAGAAAGTTTTATTTACTTTATTTATGTTGCCTGGCTAATGTTTTATTTTGAAAGGGCAAATGAGCTATTATCCATATGTGGATATTAGTTACTTTGCCCATTACTGTACTGTATATGTTGGGGAGGGGGTTTGTTAGGGGTAGAGGAGGTGGGTAGTAGGGTTGTTGTGTGTATTTTTGTTTATTGTGGGTAAAGGGATTTGGTGAAGGGGGTAGTAGCCCCAAGGATGGATGTTTAGACCTACCGGGTGGTAGCGGGAGGGGTTAATCCTTTTCATTACCTTAGCGGTATTAACCGATAAGGTAATGAAGGAGTTAACTCCACCCGCAATCCCCACACAAGGCCTAACCACCCACAAAGGGCCAAATACCACCTTCACCCACCCCCTCTACCCACAATAAACATGGCACTGGTAGTTAACCCCTTCATTGCCTTAGTCGTTAGCCGCTAAGGTAATGAAGTTGCCTGTAAATGCATTTTAATTCCATGGGATTCATGCCGGGGGTATCCGGTGCTGATATTAATGGCTCCAGAGACTCCCAGCATCATTCCGATGCAGAAAAACTGCAGCCTTCTCAGCAGCTTCTCCCCAGCCTCACGTCAACTTTTCCTGGCGTGAGGATTTTGGGAGAAACTCGGTATTCTAGAGCCGCGATTAGCCTCGATAAACTAATCGCGGCTCATAGAATTGCACGAGTTTCAAAACCTGCCGAAAGGGGCTTATCGCCGCTCACCCGGCGATGTGATTTGGACGGCTGCTAAAATTGGCGATTCATGCATTTATCATCCACTTATCAAGGCTTATAGAATAGCAACAGACATTTTGGCCAAAAAGGCCTCGATATGTGGGTTATCGAGGCTTATAGATTAGGCCCCTAAGTATTCTACACCTGTACCTGAAAGACTAAAATCTCAATTACAGTTACACTGGATTAATTAAACAGGCTTGTAGTTACATAGTTACATAGTAGATGAGGTTGAAAAAAGACATACGTCCATCAAGTTCACCATATGCTAAATTTAGACAACAGATACTTTATCCTATACTTGTACTAACAGTATATTGCTCCAGAGGAAGGCAAACAAAAACCCCCAGTGAAATGTCATCCAATGATATCTCATAAGGACAAAAATACATTCCTTCCTGATTCCAAATATTGGCAATCAGATTACTCCCTGGATTAACACCCTTCCTATGTTTACTTGTTTGGTATATCCCTTTATATATACTGTACATTTCCTTTCTAAAAAGATATCCAACTTTTTTTGAAGATATTATTTTATCTGCCATCACAGTCTCCATAGATAATGAATTACACATCTTACTGTCCTTAATGTAAAGAACCATTTCCTTTGTTGATGGTGAAATCTTCTTTTGTCCAACCTTAAGGGATGACCACGTGTCTTTTGTACTGCCCTTGGGATGAATAGTTCTTTTGAAAGCTCCTTGTATTGTCCTCGAATATATTTGTATATAGTTATCATATCCCTTCTTAAACACTTTTTTTCTAATGTAAACACATCTAATTTAGCTAGCCTCTCCTCATAAGTCTAATTATTCATCCTATTTATTCATTTGGTGGCTCTTCTCTGCACCTTTTCTAGTTTCATAATGTATTTTCTAAGAAATTCTAAAATTGTACTCCATATTCAAGGTGTGGTCTTACTAATGCTTTATAGAGGGGCATAATTATGTTTACATCACTTCCATCCATTGTCCGTTTAATGCAAGATAACATTTTGTTTGCCTTTGAAGCTACTGCATGCCTTTGGGCACTATTGCACTAAGCCTGATTTTCTTTAGGCACTCTTAAATCCTTCTTCATTAAGGATTTTCCTAATTTATCCCCATTTAATTTGTGTTTCCTGATTATTATTGTTTCCCAAATGCATAACATTACATCTATCTGTATTAAACCTTATCTGTCATTTACCTGCCCAAGTTTCCAGTCTATCCATGTCATTCTGGAGAGAAATTACATCCTGCTCTAATACTACTAGCTTACACAATTTAGATTAATCAGCAATGATGCAGACTTTGCTCCCTATGCCAACTTCAAGGTCATTAATAAATAAGTAAAAAAGCAGGGATACCAGTACTCATCCTTGAGGAACCACTCACAACTTTAGTCAGACCTGATAAAGTTCCATTTACGACAACTCTCTGTTGTCTTTCCTTCAACCAGTTTTCAATCCAGGTGCAAATATTTTTACTGAGATCAATTTGTTTTATTTTATACACTAACCTCTTGTGTGGAACCATATCAAAATCATTTGCAATTCCTACTTACTGTACCTCCTCAAAGAAACGAATAAGGTTTGTTTGGCATGATCTATCCTTCATAAATCCATATTGACTATTACTAATAATTTTGTTTTCAATTTGGTATTACTGAATATTATCCCGTATTAAACCTTCAAGTAGCATCCCCACTATTGATTTCAGGCTTACAGGTCTTCAATTTCCCAGTTGTGATCTAGCTCCCTTTTTAAATATATCGTAAGCACAAGTCTGCTTTACCCCAATCTTGTGGTATTGTGACTGTGGAAATGAAGTCCTTGAATATTACATGTAATGGTTTGGCTATTACTGAACTTAACTCCTTAAGAACTCTTGGATGTATGCCTATGGGGCCAGGAGACTTATTTACTTTTATGTTATCAAGTCGCCTATGTACTTCACCCTCAGTTAACCAACTGTTCGTTAATATATATGTACAGTAACCCTGCTTTCCCCCCTCCCAACAATCTCATGTAGGGTATATTAGGGGAAATACTACACTGGTTACAGGCTAAAGTGTGGTGCAAACCTGCTGGCAACAGGGGCCCTGAGTCTCCCGCGATGGTATGGGGATATCAGGACAGGCTTCTGTGGTGAACATGAGTGGTACTTACAACAGTGCCTCCATCTCCAACAGATCCCCAGGGCGGTGGGGAAGACCCTCTGAAGGAGAATCTCTCTCAGCTTCTTCCTGATAGAGTCCAGTCTCAGGCAAGAAGTCATTTGAATCACAGGGATACTTTATTGGACCAATGCATGGCAGACTGCCCATCTCAAAGCAATGTGCTTAGCAGCACATCAGGTCTACACCTGTAGGATGGCCCTGAACATACACTCCCAGCCAAAGTGCACTGAAAGCAGTTCTAGCTCTTCCCTTATTCTCTATTATAATAAGAGATATGATCTCCCTCCTCTCCCCAGAGGGGAGCCTCAGACTGGCAGAGCCCTGCACAGTCAGGATAGGGTAGACCAGTCTCTCTCAACGGTAGGGACACTGCTAAATTCAGGAAGTGCCATTCATTAAATACAGATCCAGTAGACCCACCCCTGTGCCTCTGATTGACACAAAGCCTGAGTACTACCTTCTCTGACTCACTGAACTGCAGTGTGTGGGGAAAACCCATGATTACTCCTGGCAACCTGCCCTTACCAGGTATTACTGCACAGGAGGAGAAAGAATCATAGCCCAAACTTACCCAGGGCTACATAGAGGTTGTGAGTTCCTCCTGCAGCCCTTTTATTGTAATTGATTCTTCTCAGGTAAAATGTCCTTATCTTTATTTTTCCTTACCTCCAATAAAATGCCTGCCCATCTCACAATGAAAGGGTCTTATAAGTTTTTTTTCCAAATGTTTTGGTTATTAAGGTACTGTACTTAAAGAACTTGTTAGGGTTGATCTTACTTTCTATTGCAATCCTTTTTGTTATTTCCAAGTTTTGCTAATTAGATTGCCCTATTGCAACTTTTGTTACATTCCTTATAATTCTGATATGATGCCTCCGTCCCTTCTGACTTTAAGAATCTAAATGCCTGACACTCTTCTTTTCCCTCTCCTTCCCTACCTGTTTATTTAGCCTCATTGGTCTAGACTTGATTATTTTATATTTATTACCCATGGGTATACAATAATAAGTGTGCATTTCCAACAATGTTTTAAAGACTGCCCATTTATCTTCCACATTTTTCACTGCAACAACTTCACCCCAATATATTCCTTGTAGATTATTCATCAGTTTATTAAATCTGCCTTTCTAAAATGTAAAGTCTTTGTTGAACCCATGTAATATAGTTTTTGATAATTTTTTTAAAATGAGACCATGGTATGATCACTGTTTCCCAAATAATATATGGAGATATTCACAGTTTTACTTTACAAAACAGTAACGTTCCTCCTCACTATTGCTTTTCCTAGAGAAATATAGAACCCGATATTTATGACTTCCCCCCGACACGCGTTTCATGTGACGAGGAACGCTTCTTCAGATGTGACGGTCACGTGAAGAGACCGCGAGCGAGCGTTTGTGAATGTTTGGAGACACTGTTGTACAGTATTACTATTTATTTCTGGTCCTATATTGAGCTATCTGGTTACTTTTCTTCATTATAACCCTTCTAGGGTCAGCACATATTGCTGCTTCTAAGGTACACATTTCTGCTAAGAGGATGCTCCATTTATGTATATCAATTGCACTAATTGAGCTGCAGCCATCTTTATACATTTATGTATGCGTGTATTAACACAGTGGCAGCTACTACTCTGTACCATCTATGCATATCTACCAAGTAGCCAGTATTAATTAGATTCCCATTTACATATACTGTATAGCAAAGCTGACACCTGCATCAGTTGTTTGATACACCTGTCTGTCCAGGTTCTACATCCGTGTTTCCTCACTATGCTCATACCTAGCGAAGATATTATACCTGGGTAGGCAGACTCTATTATGCCTTTAGGCATACCTACTGAACTAACTGCTCGCCCGTCTCTTCCTTGGGATTGTAACTAATTTTGCACTGTATATACATTCACGTTGTCGTTGATTTTGGTTATTAAATAAACCTTTATTATTTTATTTGACATATGGAGTGCTATCGATTGGCTTATTACTCTCTATACATTGTCAGAGTTTAATATATAATTAGCCAAAGTGATGGACATTTAGATCCCACCCATTACATTTTCCCTGATTTGTTGACTTTGAGTGTATTCTAAATAGGGCTTTTTGTGAACTTCTGGTCACTTTCAAAGTGTCTCTATACAGTACATCTATACGTTGTTTTATATCAAAGCTACACCGGAGGCGATACGGACAGTCCTCCCCCATGTCACTTATCTCCATGTCACCCTCTCTCCCCCATGTCACTCTCACATCTCCTCATGTTCCCCTCTTCTCCAAACATGTCACTTTTTTCTCCCCCATTTCACTTTCTGGTGTGTGGGAAAAATTAAGCCTCAGGAAAGGATTCCCTCCATCTGTTAAAGGAAACTTATCCTGAAACTTTATGAATTGGCTTATTTAATAAAGTACAAGATTGCCGTTTGGCACTGCGGAATCATACTTACCGTGAATAACCGTCCAATGAGGTGCACAGGGATTTTTTTTGTAGAGTGTTTTGTATGGTGTTTTTTTGAGGAGTGTTATTTTTTTTTGTAGAGTGTTTTGTATGGTGTTTTTTTGAGGAGTGTTATTTTATATTGCAGACACCTTACAATTTAGGGTGCTAAATGGTACAGTTGGAAGAAATCACGGGCCACGACATGGGTATTCCGAGGTATACAAAGCGTGAAATGTTCGAATAACGGCCACTGCATCTGTAAATTAAAATTTATGAGCATTGAAGACATTCTGGCTTCTAAAAGATTGGGCGATAGGGAGTTGGTGCTTGTCAAAAAGAGCATTGTTGGATATTTACTCTCCAAGCCATAGCCCCTGGTGGATTTAATGATTACATAGACTCACTCCGTTTTTGAGATAATATTTTCACTGTGTCAACATAATCTGGTTATGATTTAGTGACTCATTGGATCATTTGGTTTAAGTTTAAATATAATGGACATTAATGTTTCCTGGTCTTTGAGATAATAACTCTACTGTATTAACATTCTTATTGTCAATCTTCTAACATATCAACTGTTAATCTGGTTATTTGCTCATGGTGTCTGATAAAGCTGAGGGAAGCTGTGTGTAACCAGCTCTTGTAAGTACTGGACTATCAGTTGCTAACACCAAGATGTACTTGGCCCAACCTAGAGGAAGGGGTTGCAGTACTTCTGTGGCCACTGACACTATTCCTGTGACCAAGCCAGTGGGCCATGGTAGGCCCAAACCACCGGGACTTGCCCAGGACACAGTTAGGCCCCGATCACCGGTCTCTACCACCAGTGTCTCTTCTAAGGCCACCTCTGTTCAGGACATTGCTATGGTGCCCATACCATCAGCCCGTGCTGCTGATGCTCGGTCTGCCTCTGCTGATTTTACAAATGCCTTTTTGAGAAGTAAAAGCTATAGTGTATTCCCTAATTTCTCTAATGACCTCAGAGACTGGGACATTGAGGAGCTTCAGGGCTGGTCAGATGAAGACTCAGAGGCAGAGATACTGGCCTCTAGCAGAATACCTGTGGCTAAATCCCCTGCTTCATTCTCATCCGTAGTCCTAAGCAGTTAGATACCACAGGGACACCCCTTACATGGAGGGACCCTATGTTTCAATGCTACGCTGCTAGCATGGATAGGACCAGATTCCTGTTAGTTGATGGACGTACGGTAGACCATTTGTGGGAGGAAGGAAAATTCTCCCCAGAGGAAACCACTGAAGCTTTACGTAAAAGGGTAGATTAAATTAAGTTGGGGGTAGTAACGCCCAAGGGACCAGCTATCCTATACCAAGAGGTGGCCCCTAAGGATCCTCAGTTTTGGGTTTTATCGGGCCAGAGCGGGGGCAGAAAACTATTAAAACTAAGTCGGGCTGACAGAGCCATAGTCCTTCGCTATTGTCAGTTCCACAGGTTCGAATTTCCATATGTGCCCAAACCGATTATGCAGGAGATCGAGGACAACTGTTCAATTGGCTAAAACAGGCTGAATTATTGAATTTAAGGTCTGTACTATTATGACAGAATGGGGCATGGGTAGGAGTATCTTTAAAGATCATATAGAGCTCCGCCAGGAGAGTGGTCCAACGAAAATATACTTTTTGATGGGTGAGTGCTTACAAAACCTGACCCCAAGTTCTATAAAAAGGGATATCCTTATTATCCATGTTGGAAGGGTTCCGATTGTTTTTATCGCTGTAATCAGTGGATGACATTGAACAATTGATGTCTGCCTTACAGTGATAGTGTTTAATAAATATGCAGTCTGGTATGTAACTTTTGTGTTGTATTTCAGGCTTCAAGCTGATGGATGGTAGCACAAATTTGGTTCCCAGTGAGGCCTTTGGATTCTTTCACCAGGGGGAGAGTGTAGCCATAGCTATTTCTGGTTATCCTTCTGCCCTCCCCCCCCTGTCACGTAAGTCCTCGTAGCTGCAGACTGTGTCAGGCCCCCATCTTGGGTTTACCCTTCCTCATGCAGCTTCCTTGTGTGGCAGGAGTTGAGGCGGGACTTGGCATGTGTATTACCCAATCCTGGGTGAAGACCTGGTGCCCTCCCCTTCTGCACTAAGGAAGAGGCAGCTCCAAAGTTAGTCAGTCTGGATCTCTCCTCCTTGGGATGGAGACGTTGCCCCCGGCCCTATCAGGGGGCTGAGGAGGAGTACATGGCAGCTTGACAGGCCTCAAGCCCCAGAACTGGGCTAGGTACCATCCACAGGCTTAGAACCTGTGTAAAGAGAACTGTATCTGCTGTAATACCATACTGTCTGCAGTGGATGCAAGAAAGAGTTCCTGTTTTATATACCTCTTGCCTGAGTTTACAGTCCATCATGGGGAGGGTATGAAAGACTTGTTTCACCAGCTGGAGCCTGTGGTGAATGGAGGAGCAGCACAAGTGAGAAGAACAATGAAGCCACAACTAAAGCCTGTCCTGCTTCCCCATAACATCGCGGAACCTCAGCATCTCCTGGACACCAACAGGTACCATGCACCACAGACATCTGTAGCCAGGGCAAGATCTCCAAGAGGGGTGGGGGGGGGGGGGGAAGCAGCGCTACAATTTTAATATCTATGTAACGTGCTGCATTGATGTGTCCAGATTAAAAAAGAAAGGATTCTAAGCATTAGCATGACTTTACTCCCATACATTTGAAAGCTAAAGCTCAGATCTAGCACCATTTTTTGGATCTAGCCCATGGTTTGTTCTATATAAATATACAATGTAGATCAACTGTAAATCTTATAGCATTTTGCTGATCACTCAGGCAATCAACAAGTTAATCAGTCATACTAAACTTCTGCAAAGTTTTGCAATTTGGTTATTGTTTTCATGGAACTGTGCATTGTTTTTCAGCAAACTATTTCTTATTGCCCACATGGGGACATCATTGATTTCTCTATACAATACCAGTCCCACATGTTCTCATCTTCCAGTTATACACACAAGGTCTCATGTGCAACACCTTTTCACGAAAGTTTTAAAAAGGTCTGGAACAGTTACAGCCTCAGTCACTGTGCTCAAGTCCTACTGCACCTGTATGTCTACTCTTAATAACTCACAGGGAATCCTTAAGAAATATCTTCTGATCTTCAATTTCTAACCTTCAGCACTACTGACTGACCATTTCCAGCACAGAGCTACTGCACCATCAATGGGTTTGATATCTTTTTGAAGAATATAACATCTACCTGCGTATTGGTGTGGTACGGCAACTTGGACCAAAGGTTAGTTAAACACAGCTATTGTCTTACAGAGGTGTAAGTCAGAAGAAGAAGATTATATTTTAGGTAGACTACATGATGTAGGAGACCTGACCTAGTGTAGGTATTATCAAGAGGACGACAGGTTCTATTTATCTGAGTCTTAGAGTCAGCTAAACTCAGGCTGATTTATTAAAGAAAATTATTCCTGTTGAGGCATTATAGAAAATTATTTCTGTTCAATGCCTGTTGAAGATATTTTCTCTTTAGATAAACTTGTGCAATTGTTTCCCAATTCATTTGCATTAATTTTACAGAGAGGGATCATTTATAAATAGTCATGAAAGTTACAATACAAATAGACAACACTAGTCGTGTCCTAGTGTAGATATTATCAAAGGGATCGTTCTATTCATTTATCAAAGTCTCCCAACATGAAAACATAGAGTAAAACCAACACAACAAAGATTTATAAAATAAAATTAGTTGCACTAGAATGTATTTCTTTCTATGAGTACTTCAGTATTATGTGATACCTTTTTATGTTTGGACTAACAATTGATATTTTAGGACAGGCTTTAAGAGATCTTTCTCTACTTCGGGGGAAGCAGTTCTAACTGACAAAAGATTCCATGAGTTTAATGTAAATATAAAATCCAAGATAACAACCTAGAGTAATACAGATGAGGTTGAGCAGGAATAGCAGAAGAAAAAGTAAATAAACAGACAGGGCAATTCATGGATGAAAGGGATAGTGACAAATGGGATGAGCATGTACAGTATATGTACAGTATGTATGTATTTATGTACTGTATATCTTTATTTATATAGTGCCCACACGGTACTCAGAGCACAAAGACAATACTACACAGGGAATCATAATACAATAAGTGCAACAAAGTCAGATAATAGGAAAGAAAATCCCTTTCCCATAGAGCTTACAATCTAAGCAGTACATTGGGAGTCTTACAGAGTCAGCAGGTAAGGGAATAAGGACAGTAGATAGCAATGCTTGGCCCCACTGGCTGGTAGGAGTTCAGGCTATTTGGCCATACATTATTTATTGATTTATTGATTTATTTATAAAAACATTTTTACCAGGAAGTAATACATTGAGAGTTACCTCTAGTTTTCAAGTATGTCCTGGGCACAGAGTTATGATGACAGATACATGGTTACAAATACATAGTTACATTAAGTGAACAAGGTTATACATAATATACAGGTGCGGCGACTAGTATTCTAAAACTTGCCTTGGAAATTCTGGGGCAATATCCAGGTAATGCTGCCAACATTTCAGTGAAATTTCTGCAGATAGACTAATGGCCCATCGGATTAACACAGTGGGGGTCCCTGGCAGTCCCATTTCAACTGAATGGGACTGCCTGGGACCCCTGCTGTGTTAATCCGATGGGCCATTAGTTTTTCTGAAGATATGTCACAGAAAATGTTGCAGCATTACTGGGGTATTGTTGGTGATTGCCTCAGATTTTCCAAGGCAAGTTTTAGAATACTCGTCGTCACACCTGTACAGGACATTGCATGCACAGTAAGAGATAATATATGTTATAGGCATATGTAACAGTTACAGACCAGATTAACATGTGATACATCTTTAGTTTTGAAAGAATTTAGACTGGTTGTGGCTGTGAGAGTCTCCAGTAGATTGTTCCAGTTTTGGGGTGCATGGTAGGAGAAGGAGGGGTGGCAGATATTTGTTGAACCGTGGGACCACGAAGAGTCTTTTGGGGTCAGATCTGAGATGATAAATGCTGCATGTGGTAGGGGTGAGGAGCTTGTTCATAAAGTATTTGAAGGCAAGACAGGAAAGATTAACTTTGTGCCTAGACTCCAGTGATGACCAATCTAGTTGTTTGAGTATTTCACATTGATGTGTGTTGTAGTTGCATTGGAGGACAGAATGGCATATTGAATTGTAGAGGGTATCATGTTTGCTAAGGTGGATTTGGAGTGCCATGTCATATACTTTGTCCCCATAGTCTATAATTGGCATTAGCATCTGATATGTGAAACGCTTTCTGACAAGCAGACTTAGGGAGGATTTGTTCCTATAAAGTACACCTATTTTGGCATAGGTTTTGTATGTCAGGGTACCAATGTGCATCCCAAATGTTAAATGGGAGTGAAACCATATGAAAAGTATTTAAAACTAGTAACAGGGGCTAGGGTGGTATTAGCTTTGGTTCTGATCTGGAGCTCATTCATTGGAAGCTTTCAAAATTTA
This sequence comes from Ascaphus truei, assembly GCA_036426205.1. NCBI lineage: Eukaryota > Metazoa > Chordata > Amphibia > Anura > Ascaphidae > Ascaphus > Ascaphus truei. The sequence goes on from CM071586.1 coordinate 7,191,909, forward strand.
GCCTTGGTCCCAAATACCATTGTTACAGTCTTGTCAGTGTTTGTTTTGGGAAATTCAATTTTCAAGTCTCAAAAAGTCAGATTGAAATACGTGTTCAAGGTCGGAGAGGCGAGGGCTGTGTGATTATAAGATTATATCATCTACATACATGTGTATTAAAGCTCCCTTACAAGCTGTAGGAAGATCATTAATGAACACTTAGAAGAGTATGGACCCCAGAACAATGCCTTGCAGTACAGCACAGGTGATATCCAAGGGGTTGGAGTTAGTGCCTGAAATGGAGACATGTTGGGATCTAGCTGAGAGGTAGGAATGAAACCAGTTTAAAGCATGCTTCCCTATTCCAGAGCACTGGAGTTTGTTTAGCAAGATAACATGATCAACAGTATCAAAAGCCTTTGCAAAATCTAGGAATATTGCACCTGTAAGTTGTCCCAGTTCCATTCCACACTGGATCTCATTGCAAACTTGTAGGAGGGCCGTTATCGTGGAACGTTTGGGGGTGAAAGCCAGATTGGAATTGGCTAGGGAAATTTGTCTTGGCATAGTAATCGCTTAATTGGGAGTGAACACATTTTTCCATGACTTTGGATAGTATTGGAAGAAGAGAGATTGGCCTATTGTTTGAGACAAAGAAAAGGAAAATTGTGACTAATGCGCTAAAGTATCTATAACTAATTAGTGATAAAACAAATAGTGATAAAATAAACCCTTTACATAAAGGTTAGGCTGCCTGGTACCTACTGTCTAGTACAGACAGAAACAGACCATAAACCAAAATTAAACCTGGCGCCAAATAAATGTCCAATGTGGTAAGTCCTGTAGTATCAATTGGATATTGGAATATCAGCGTATGTTTGTGAATAGAAGGGAAGATTATCAGTTTAAGGGTATTATACTTCCGGATTTTGTTTCCCTTTTAAATACCCCAGGTGTATGACAGTATGTGGTAATTTCTTAAAACTGTTTGGATAAGTTAGCTGATGTCCATTTAGGGTCTTATAATGAAGGGATAATCAAATAACGTTAACTGCATTTGGTGCTTGAATACCCTTTATGCCACTTATTTGCATCTTTTATTGTATGCATTATTTTAGTATTGTTGGATCATGTATTGTATGTTCTATGTAGTTTGTCTAGTGACAGGCAGATATGCATGTTCTTATACTAAGTATGTATCACTTTAATTATTAATTAATTTTTAATTGATAAGTGTATATGAGTAGTCATGTGCATCCTGCTAGTAGCCCCTGAAGAAGATGAAATCATTCTACGAAACACGTAGGATGGGTGTCATCTGTCACCCTTTGGACTGCACAGAGTATTTTGTATGAGCAGCTGGTCACAGATTTGCTACAGTTTACTTTTAGCCACCGTGAACAAGTGGAGAAGTTCGTGTCACTTTAAACACACGGGTGCGATCTGTCGGGTAGAGAGGAGGAGCAGAAGGAGGGGGACTAGCTACACGCGGTGTCGGCGTGAGCGCCCCAGTGAGACTTCTTCCCCCAATGGCACTTCCCTGTGTGTGGCAGAGGGGAGATCCGGGCGAGTGAGCCGGCGTTACAGAGTATTAACTCTGTTTGAACAGCCTCCCTTGGACACTTACTTCGCACCATCACCGCTTGTGATCACCCTGCTTCTTGTAAGTAGGGTTTTGATTTTACCATCTCCGGATGATCAGCTGTCCATCATTATTACCACTGCGGTTCTTATTTTAATGGCATAGTTTATTATATATTTTAATAAATTATTTTAGTCTGTCACTAGGAGTCTGTTTATATGTTTTGTTTATAGTGTAGACTGTCATTACCCAGTAGTGATACGCTATTATTTGTTTTGTTTGTGTTTTCTCTCATTCCATGGCCTGAAAGCATCTGTGCAGATTCACTGAGGATCACAGGACTTACCACATTGGACATTTATTTGGCGCCAGGTTTACTATTGTTGGAGACAGTGTTTTTGTCCCCACTTTTGAAGATTGGGATAACTCTGGCAGTTTTCCAGGTCTTAGGGATATGGCCTGCAGACAGAATAGAGTTGACTAGGGAAGCAATACATTGCAGCAGAACTTATATCTAATTAACAACTACTTGGTATGTTTTTCTGAGTTTATTAGGCAAACTCCTTCCTTAATTGTTAGTCAAGTAAATGTGTTTTGAGTATCTAAGACAGTCTATCTAGAATGGGCCATATGGCTGTGTAACATCTGAGTGTCTGTGGAGTTAATGTTGTAGTTGAAATTGGAGGTGAACAATACATGAAGTTCTGGACTTTGCACCTCAACAACAACAACTCTGCAAGTGTGAGAACTAGATGCACTGATAATGTGTACTCTTCCTATCTTCCAATACATGGGAAGTCTCTTCACCTGCATCTCACTATGCCCTCCCTATTGTTTTTTCTGTTTACTGTTTCCTCACTCCTTTGTAAATATTTCTGTTCTCTCCAACTCCCCCACTCCCTTTCTACACACATTTCTTTATCTCCCCTCCATCTTCAGTATACCTGTGCCCATACACTGCACCATTATTTATACACCTCTTTCCCAACAACTCCTTTACCTCTCAATAAAAAGTACCCCAACAAATCCTCTATTCATACATCAACTCCTTCCTGCTGCTGGGGATATGTCTCATAATCCTGGACCCAGCCATATACACACCTGCTCTCACCCACACCTCCCTGCTACCTCTTTCCCTGCTAATGGTGTTAATCTATCTGATTTAATACTGACTAACCTGAAAACTCACTTCACAAATCAAGCATCCCAATAGCCTGCACTCATGGCATGGTACCACACACACAGTCACTCCTACCAACCATTGTGGCCAAGCACTGCCATCTACAGCACTTATTCCCTCACCTGCTGTCTCTGTAAGTCTCCCAACATACCACTTAGATTGTAAGCTCTTCAAGGCAGGGATTTCCGTTCCTATAGTCAGATTTTGCCATGCTTATTGTATTATTATAATTCCCTGTACTGTATTCTATGGGAAGCGCGTATTACACTTTTGGTGCTATATAAATAAAGATATACATACATACATACATACATACATTTGCAATGGCTGGGGCACCAAGTCTTAGGAATTTAGATTGCAGTGCCAGGTCCACATTGGCTACTTAGTTTTCATTTGAGGAGCACATGTGAAATATCCTCTTCAGATACTGGGACATATTGAAAATTATGGACAGTGTTGGGAGTGGGTGGGGCTATAGGGGTACTCTCAGAATGAGGTTCATGTTTGTAGTTTGGGTTGCATTTCGCTAATAAGTTAGTAGCACACCCCACAAAGTATTCATTGAATGCATTTGCAATGTCAGTGGGATTTGTCAGAGTAATATCCTCCTTAAGGTTATTATATAGTTGTTGATGGCTAGAAGGCTGGAATATATTGTTGAGAAGAGTACAAATGGTAACATGGAGCACAGCCAAAAAGAAAGAGAACCGGAGGCAGTATCAAAAAGTAAAAAATAATAACAATGTATTATCACATAGTGCCCGTAAGGAAATTGGAGCAACACTCTGAAGCGTTTCCCACCGTAGATGGCACTTTATCAAAGAGTGTTTGATGCAGGTAAGATGCAACCTTATATTGGTAAGAAACCTGTGACTCCTACTGTTGTCCTAGCTACTGTATTTGCGGGGCTCCAATTGGTTTCTATCCCAGTATCCTATATATCCATCCTATATATCCATACTATATATAGGATCCAGCATAAAAAAGCTTATATTGTGAATTTCATCCTGCTATTTATCAAGGATAATATCTACAGCGTTACCTTATAATGGCTTGATTAAGGATAACCTGCAGCACTACTTGGAGATTCATTTCTCAAATTTGGAATATATTGTTGATAACCTTCCAGAAGTTACCTGATTTTCATATATTCTTGCGAAGATTGTCAGAGTAATATTGTGCTTTTGCGTGTCTTGTTTGCCTTGTACACATATTCCACAGGCATCTGTAGTTACAGTACAGTATTAAGATTCTTAGTAGTGCCAGTTACTTTGTAGCTTTCCCACAAGGCATCCCTAAGATAGTAGAGGACTATAAGGTCAGTTGTAACCCATGGAAGGTGGGCCTCCTGTACTCTTATTCCATGTAGTGGAGAATGGGTATCACAGAGTTTTATGAACTCGGATTGGAAATAGTCGAGTGCAGAATCGGGGTCGGGAGTTAAGTCGATTCTGTACCAAGGGCAGCTGAAAAGGTCAGCCAGAAACTGTTGTGGGTTAAAGTTTCTAAATGTTCTAGTGATGAGAAATTTAGGGCTTGATTGGGTTGTTTATTTTCCTTACACAGTACACTATTGCATAGTCACTGAAAATGTCAGGTAGGATGCCAGAGGATTGGATTATGCTGGGAATAGAGGACAGAATCTAGTCTAGCAAGGAATGGTTGAGAAATGTTAGGTTTATCTGTGTGGGTTGGAAATTAATTGTGTTAGGTTAAGTGACTTGAGTTGTATCTGGATTTTGTTATTTTTAGGATCAAGCCAATTGTAGTTGAAGTCCCCAAGGACTAGTAGCTCACTCTTCCCATTCAGAGAGGAAATGAGACAAGAAACCTGATGATATCAGTCATGGACAGTAGACGAGCTTTAGGGTTGTGGTAGATACCAGCAATCAGGATGGGCTTTGAAAATGGGAGGCGGATTTTAAGGATAACCTGCAGCACTACTTTGAGATTCATTTCTCTTCAAATTTGCATTGACTGTTTAGTGGGGGCTCAGATTTCCTTCAAGTTTTTGTTTATAAGGATCATTTTCCATCACACAATGTATACAAGTGTTTGGATAATTTTGAGAACTGGAGTGTTTTTTGGCAATTTTGGGTGACAATCTGCAAGGATCTATTGTAATTTTGTGCCCGGGGAACTTTTTATTTCATTTTTTAGTTATTGTTTTTAAAAATGGAGGCTGTTACTGATGATTCACAAGGAGAAACCACTGATACAACTTATGTTGATACTTGTGATGATAATTAAGGTGGAGAAGACGTGCACAGGTGGCTTTTGATGATAACAAAGAGATTATTTGTGACGAAGCCTCGGATTTAATTACCCACTTTGTGAAATTAGAGAAACTGCTTTCACAAAACATAAGATATTGGTGGGACATTACTACTGGTACATTGGAAAATTATATAAAAGTTTAAAGAATTCCAAGGGGGTTATGTCTTAAAAAAGCACCTACTTTTGGTTTCCTTAATAAGGAATTTGAAAATGACTGGAAGAAAATACTCGACGATTGTTTATTCAACCTCTTTGAGTTGATTATACAATGCAAAACAAAAGAAAAAGCTCTTTTAGTCACAGAGATTAAAACTTTACAAACAAAATTAAAAGTTTTTGACAAAATGGAAAATTATAAGAACTACGATCGTACATTGTTAAAAAATATTGACAATATAGACAATATAGAGATATCAATCATGATAAAAAAACAACAGAAGTTCGAACGTGAATGGGAAGATTATGATAAGCAGCAAATATATGAATGGCAAAAACTGACACTTAATCCGCAGAGATTTAGACAACGATTTACACCAAAAAATCGCAAAAATTCAGAATCCATTGATAAAACACCTAAGAAATATATATTGAAAACCAGAAATAATTATACATCTAGCTTTGAATCAGACTTTTCAGATAATGAAAATAGAAATCAGGTGGTTTCCTTCAATCGTACTGAGGATAATTGGAGACAGAATGGTGTTGACCAACTGTCCTCTGGTAAATCATCTCAGGCACCAGGTTACTCCAATGATAGAAAAGAGGGACATTCTTCCTATTCTATTCCAAAGAAGGATTCAAAAATTGAGGGAGGACAAGGAGATCAAACAAACAGAGGAGCAAGCAAAAAGAAGAAATATTCTTAGATAAGGATGAGAATAATGTACTGTAATCAACATTTCTAACACCCCCTTACTGAAGATCAATTCAGTTTGTTAAATAAGGGACTGAACTTTGCGCCCCAATGTGAATTTAACCTCTTTGATACCATCATTGATTTGCCGTTATTTGTCCGAAAATTATTGCTTAAAAAATATTTTGCTAGATGTTCTGGAAAACAAGAACCATTTGTAAATACAGTTTATGATGATACAGCTGCGGCCACCTTTATCCTAGTGCGGCCGTATCGGCGCAACTCTGATAACCGCGGGCAGATGCAGTATTTTTTTTCCCCCGGAATATGTTCCGGTATTTTAGCGCTTGTAATATTAGCATTTTATTAGCGCTGTCTGCAATACTGCAATACCGTCTAAAAACTCAGGGGGGCGTTCACGAGCTGTTGTTTTCAAAGTCTAATACTTTAGCAGTTCAAGCTATAGTACGTCAGTACGTCAGTACACAGTCTGCGTGTGCGCGCAGTAATTGAAGATTTGCATATTTATACATGCATGTGCAGTGCTGTATGTCTCATTTGAACATTGTTGAAATGCATAGGCATGTACTGTAACAGTATCACATTTCGGCGTATACAGCGCTCTCCCCTCGCTCGCCCCCGCACACACAGGCTAATATACTGCACTGCAGTATTTCAACTTCTTATCTTATCTACAGTACAGTACACCTCTCCCACACCATTCCTTTGAATGTGTGTCTTTCTGGTTTCAATCACATTCCTGCTTGCTAGCTGATGATTACTGCGCATGCGTCTATAACTTCACCACTGCTTGCTTGCGAAGTTCAACAGAAAGTGACCAAAAAAAAAAAATTCTCGTCATTTTTTATTTTTATTTTTTCCACAAGCCTGCTTAAACCATCTTGATATTACGATATTCAATCTGTGCTGTAGCTTTTGACTGCGACATTGTGCGTTTGACTGCACATGGTTGATTTGTGTGGTTTTGATGTATTTGGGGGTGTGGGGATCAAATTACCCATCCACCCCCCAACCCTTTGAGGCTTTGGTTACGGTAACGCTTGTGATAATCCCTTCTCGAATTTGATATGTAAATCTGATTTGCACAGCACTGTGAAATTGAGAGTTAAAAAAAACATAATCTGATTTATGTTTTTGATGCAGTAAGTTACCACTTTTTGTCATTCTTTCTTTTTCTTTGGTGTAGGGGAGGGGGGGGGGTTGTAAATGATTATGATTATCATGAATGTGAAGAAATATTTATTTTATTTTATCAGGAACAAAAAATACAAATATACAAATAATCATGAATAATACAAAATGCAGTCTTTATTTAGTTCTTCTGTCAGTTGAAAATTGAGGGCCGGTGGATAATCATGAATAATGCACATTGATAATAATATTAATTAATAATATATAATATATAATAATATATATAATAATATAAAATTTTCCGTCTTAGGGCCTCATGCAGAGAGCAGCGCTATGAACAATCTCGCCATTTTCCGGCGAAAATCGCGCTAAAAACAGCTGAAAATGGCGAGTTTGGAAAAAAGCGCCATTTTTTTTTTTCCAATTGAAAATCTCGCCGCGCGGCTGGCGAGAAACTACATCTCGCCAGTCTGAAAAATATCCAAATTCAGAAAGCCGCGCTCGCCATCTAGCGGCTGTTTTTGGCGCGATTTTCGTCAATTTTCTCCGCCAACTAAAGTTGGCAAGAAGCCGGCTATAGGGGAAAAAAAAAATGCGCGATTTTTTTTTTCTCTCCCTTTCAGCTGCGCGAATCTCCTCCTTTACAATTCTCCACATGCAGTAATGCTAAAAATAGCGGATTTTGCCCATTTCTGCATATGGAGAATAAAACTCTCCATTAAAGCTACTTTTTCTGAAACTCTCCAATTTTTAAATTCGCTGCTCTCTGCATGAGGCCCTTAATCTTCTTCCTCATTCTGTGTAGTTCATTGAGAGAGGGGAGGTTTTGTGTAAATCATGACTGCACTTTAGATACACTTTACTGTACACGCAGTTCACACAATGTACACATGATAGCCCCCCCCCCCTTTCCATCATTTTTTTCTTTGAAAAGACAAGAAAAGAAAAAATTAGTGCAGTTATGTGCATATTATGGCATTGTGTACTGTATAGCTACTCCATATTGGACTGCAGTATGCAGTTAGTACTGTCAAACTAGTCTACACTGGAGCTACTGTATAGTGTAACTACGGTTAAATACTTTGCAACCAGATGGCAAGTCAGGAAAGAAAAAAATTGTGCAGTTAGGTGCATATTATGGCATTGTGTTCTGTATTGTGTTCTGTATAGCTACTCCCTACAGTATGCAGTTAGTACTGTCAAACTAGTCTATACTGGAACTACTGTATACTGTGACTACTGTTAAATACTTTGAAACCAGATGGCTAGTGCTGCTCTCTCAGGAAAGAAAAAATCTGTGCCATACTTACCTGTATCATACTGTACTTACAATACTACAGAACAGTACTATACCATACTACCTTCCTGATGCTTGCCAAGTACGCTCGATCACAATGGGCAACACAGTCGCAATATGGTCAATATATTTATTGCATCGTTCCACGGTGAGTACATCGTTCCAAAAACTCATTATGCCTTGCGCCAACTCATCCTTTTTGGAAGGTTTCACGACTTTTCGGATATGATCCTTCAGCTGATGCCAGACCATTTCGATAGGATTGAAGTCTGGCGATCTGTCATTGGAAGGGGAAAAAAAAGGACAATTAATGAAAGAGATACCGTACACAGTAAAAACAGTGGGAAAAAATGAGACACGGTTACCGCACTTACTCCGTTGGCGTCTTCACCCAGTTGATACCGCGCTCAAGAATATGCGCTGTTGACGCGGTGTGCTTCGGATCGTTGTCCTGGTAGAAACGGTGACCATCTGGGAACTCACGTGTGATGTATTTCACAATCTCAGGCACAATTTGCTCTGGGAAAAAAGCTTTATTCATGATTATTATAACAAGAAAAGAAAAGTGCTCACAAAACTGCACACTAGTACAGTAAAGTGCATAAGGCAAAAGCGTGTGACTTATTTTACCTTCAAAGATGACAATGCATCCTGGTCCACGCCTAGAGATGGCACCCCACACATGCATCTTCACTGGGTGTTTTGAACGCGGCTTCATAGATATGCGACGACCTTTTTTGTGGAATGCAAAGGTGGCAAATCTCTACAGTAGACTCATCAGTGACGATGCAATCCTGGAAAGTTTCTCCACTGTCGATCCATGCCTGGGCCTGGACCACTCTCTTGATCTTGTTAAGGTCCCTTATCATAGGGTACGCTCTGTAATGACAAGGAATAATTTTATAGGTACAGTACACTTTCTTAAACAACACTTTAACCTCCTGTACTATCCAGTATCAACCTCACACGTCCATATTTCCATCCAATTCTGCGTCTCATCTTCTTTATGCTGGTCTCGGATACAGTGAGATTGTGATTTTGCAGCAGAGTGTATTTGACCCTTAAGGCACTCTTCTCATCATTCTCTTCACGTATTTTGTCGACCAGAAGAGTTGTCTCCCTACAGTGTACAGAAAAAAACAATCCGGTAAGTTACAGTGCAGTAGGCCACAAGTACAGCACATCATTTACAGTGAACAATTAATGATGCAGCAATATAAACAATAATAGATATACTGTATTATATACTTTAGTTATATAAATATAGCGAAATAACTATAAAATTAGATAGATCTATACTAAATAGTTATATTAATATGCAGCAATATAAACAATAATAGATATACTGTATTATATAGTTATATAAATATACTTACGCGTTAGTTATCGTTGGTGTCCTCGTGCGTTGTTTGGTTTTTCTGTGTGCATGATAGCACACGGTGGTTGATGGCACAACGAGGCCAGAAGCAGCTAACCAGCGTTGGATATCTGCAATTCGTTGTCCGCTCGTGTACATCTCCTTAATTCTCATGCTGAGATCCTTTGAAATCTTTTTAACAGGCATTGCTGTGAGTAGAAAGAAATACAAGCACAAGAATGTATATTCGATGTTTAGTCGATGTGTATTCAATGTGCAGTGAATCCACAAAATGGATGGTGTATTTATACGTTAATGACTCACATTAGAGTACGCCCACTTTTAACACCTGTACCTCGTCGCCATGCATAAAAGGTTACACACTTTGCATACAGTAGCCCACCACTCGATGATCTGTATCTGAACTTTACCTTGTCCAGATACTGCATTGTGCCATCTGATTCCATGGATAAACCCTGATTCTATGGACGCAGGAAGCCACTCGCCTCTGCCGTGCCATTTCCAAGCCAAGTCCAAAGCGAAAGGCTGAGGCTAATAAAGAAAACCTTCTGCTGACCCCAAAAGCTAAGGGTTTTAATACTCGTAAGCCTTATTATGTCAAGAAGAAATTCAGTGATGTACACTCAAGGCAAAACAAATGGCAACCAACCCATCAAACCCGCATGCCACATCCTCGATTACGCTTTGACGACTCTGCCGCTGCTCTCCCGGAAATCCACAGCCCATCTTCTCCACTACTCTTCGACGACGCTGCCACTGGTCTCCCGGAAATCCATGGGTCACTTTCTCCATTACACTTAGATGACTCTGTCGCTTCTCGCCCGGAAATCCACAGGTCACTTTCTCCATCCCTCTTTGACGACGCTGCCGATTCTCTCCCGGAAATCCACAGGTCACCTCCTCCATCCTTCTTCGATGATGCTGCCGCTTCTCTCCAGGGAACCCCCATCTCATCCTCCGTAGCACCCATCCACCCAGATGTCCACAGCACCCCATGCGCAAGAACCAGCTCGTTAGACCGCATGCTGAATGGGTTAAGTATCGATATCCCCGGGAACTCTACTATGCTGATAAAGATAGATCTTCTTTTAGAGACCATGCTAAATATGGATCAACGGATGGAGAAGATGGATCAACAGCTGGAGAAGATGGATCAACGGATGGAGAAGATAGAGACTGACATAGCGGGGATACATAATTTGCTCAGTGTTCATGGCCCTGAATCCAACGCCGAGCAGGAGGGTGGCATGGATGGGATGAATGGGACCTTTGACCACCTTCCAACACTAAGCGCACCCCCTCCACCAGAAGAATTTGTGTACATGTATGCCGTTGACGAGGAGGATAACATGACAACCCCATCAAGACCACGCCCTGACACAACACGGCGACCAAGACAGGAGGAAAGCTTCCTCCCAGACAACCTACCCTCACCCACCACCAAAAGCACACCCACTCCCAGAAGCACACCCACTCCCAGAATCCAACCTACATACGCTTGCATCGATACGGTGCCCGACATTATCCTGCGCGAGCTGCCACCGGCACTCAGGGAGAAGTATAGGGTGATGAGTGCTGGTTTACCCCAGAAGTATGGCATGTTAATTTTTAAGCACCACGTGTCCTACTTGGTGTACTGTGGGTGGGCCAAAAATGTAAACTACGAAGGAAATCGCGAGAAAAGGACGCTTCCTGAAAATTTAAGAAGGACTATTGTGGAGGAATTGCGGCGCTATTTTTCAATTTCAGATCCTTTAATGAAAATCGTTCGAGACTCCATTAATGGCATTTTGCGTCATACATGGCATCGGCCTTGGAAGGACAATCTGGTGGGGATGGAATTTGCGTGACTGTTCAACTGTTGTTTATTTTTTGACTTTTGCTTGTTTTAACTTGTATTAATAAAGAAATGTTTTTACTTAAACAAGACCTGCACAATTCAAGTCCTCGAGGGCCTCAAACAGGCCCGGTTTTCAAGGTTATCCTGAAAACCAGGCCTGTTTGCGGCCCTCGAGGACTGGAGTTGTGCAGGCCTGACTTACTGTATTGTACACCATCCTACTGTAAATGGTTTGACTTTCTGTACTTTAATAAAGGAGATGTTGTGTGTTTTAAATTTTATTAATAAAGAATTTTTTTTACTAACACCATACTGTTGTGCTGTAAATGTTTTGACTTTCTGTACTTTAATAAAGGAGATGTTGCGTGTTTTAAATTTTATTAATAAAGAAATGTTTTTACTTAAACAAGACCTGCACAATTCCAGTCCTCGAGGGGCGCAAACAGGCCTGATTTTCAAGGTTATCCTGAAAACCGGGCCTGTTTGCGGCCCTCGAGGACTGGAGTTGTGCAGGCCTGACTTACTGTACTGTACACCATCCTATTGTAAATGTTTTGACTTTCTGCATATAAATGTTTTCACTAGCAGTAAACCATACACCTGTTAATGTTTTGAATTGCTGTACCCTTTAAATGTTTTTAAATTGTATTTGTAAATAAATGATTTTGTACTTACTCCAATAAAAGAAAATGTTGATTTGTTTTAAATTGTTCCATTGTCTCCTTTTATACTGTAACAAAATACAGTGTTTCTAGAACATACAGTACTGTCCAGGCATACTGAACAGTACTGTATACTACTGTACTGTATACTGTAGGCATGCTCAGTACTGTATATCACAAGAGTATTAAAACAATACATGCTGCACGGGTATAGAATACACATATGTACTGGAATACATGTAGAATAAATGCATACTTTTTATTTTTCGGGTTTATTATACAGTATACTTTATATAAAAAAGTATTGTATACGGTCTGAAAACAACAGCATACTGTTTCAGGTTTTCTATGAAACGCTCAGTTACAGTATTCTATCCTAATCAATAACAACGGCCACTAAACTGTAGACTCCGGTACAGTACGTGTTTTTTAAAATCCTATTCAGCAATGTGCAGGCATTGTTATACAAATTCGATATTATCCATCGAAAATCCCTCCATGTGCCATTTTCCGCATGAGATGACAAAGTTTTCTTTTCTGAGGAAAAACAAAAGTAAAAGTTTTACTGTAATGGTCAGTCAGCCCCCAAAAGAAGTTCCCACAGTCAGTCCCACCAATAATTTTCTCGGGGGGCGTCTCCTGTTCACATGCGCATGCGCCTACTGTAGATGTGATGACACACATATGCGTTTCAAGAAGGTTCCAATGCGCATGCGCCTAGCTTTCCACCAATTGTGCAGTATCTACTGTAGAAGCTGCTCAGCCAATGATATTGCTTACAGGAGAATCGCTTGACTGTGCATTGATATTGATATTTCAAAAACAGAATAAAATACGGCAACATTACTCACCATAGACTTTCATTAGGAATATAAAAGTGTCTACATTTATCAATTGTAATTCGAATTTCATTGTGTACATATTGAATTGTGGTTGTGGCAGGCGCTACATTGGACGCACCATTAGACTTTTGAAAGTTAGGATAATGGAGCATGTTAGAGCTATAAAAAAATCGTACTATTACACATCCAGTGTCACGTCATTTTGCACATTGTTCAAAGGGGGGTATCCAGAACTTCACGTTTTCGGCTATTGAGCATGTTCCTCCACCCATTAGGGGTGGTGACAGACTGAACATGCTCAATAGACGAGAGATGTTCTGGATCTTTAGCATGGATTCCCTACACCCGAATGGGATTATCCAAGATTGGGAATTAATACACTTTTTATAAAAATATTTCATTTCTAAGATTAGTCTTAATATAATATAATGTCTTTACATTTATATTTATATTCATACTAAATGTGAACTAATGGGTGATTCTTCTATTTTTCCACTGCTTAGGGGTTATCTAGTTTGTTATATTATAATTAAAGTGTTGTATTCTATACATTCTTAATATATATCATTTTTTGAATCTATTTTATATACTCACATATTTTGATTCTAGATGTGTTTAATAAATTCCCCAGTATTGATATATTTTTTATACTAATTATATGGTTTATTATTTTTTAGTATATCTTACATTTATATAGTATTCCTATGTTCTGTACTATTTCATACATATACATATGTATTTCTTTAAATATTATGTTTAGTTATTTATTATTGTTTAGTCCTACCAAAAGATTGTCTATTTCTTTTTCTATTTAGTTAAAGGTTATTTATATCATTATATGTTATTAAGTACATTGCTGTAAGACATAAAAATAATGGTATGAGTTATGGGTTCATGGTTGGGTATAATTATTTATGTCCCCATTTATCAATTAAGAGTTTAATTTAGTTAGATTATGTTTTAATTCTTGATTTCTTTTTTTGTATAGTATATTGTTCTTCTTTTCATCTATTGCTTTGTTTAATATATTTTAATCTTTTGTTATTTTGCTTCGTTTTTGCTCTATGTACTGATTTAGCATCGAGTTGTGTATTTGTATTGTACTTCCGCCTTTGCCTTTTCAATGCGGAGGTATTTCTACCCTATGAGGCCACCGTAGTTCATACGGGGACTCAGTTTCAGCCAGATTCATTCTGACTGATTTTTGGCGCGAAATCACTTCCGCATTGACTGGCATATAAGGGGGATCAGCGGGGACATAGGTCACTCTTTGATAAAGCGCTATTTAGCGCGAAATGCATTAGAGGACCCTTTTTATGTAGCTTTTGCTACCATGCATCTCTATTAAAGCATTTTTAATTTTCATTAATCAGCCTCCAGCCCTACTTTTTTCAGCAGTGCTCCACCATCTCTCCACGCATACTTGATCACCATAGACTTTGCCAATCAGCTGGCGCCGAGCCACTGCAAGGCCCGTATTCTTGATTATACACGTAGTTGACAGGTGCCAGCGGATGAGGCTGGAAATCGCTTTGGTACATGCAAGCTTGCTGAAATCTGCACGCGAGATCCGGCTCAGGCTGCAGGTATTCGGGCGGGGACAGACAGCAAGGGTTGCCGGTCACCAGGTTTTCACTGACAGTCGGACCGTTATTGTAAGCTGGCGCTGTCGCTGGCGCATTGCTTGCCAGCGACTGACGTTTCTTAGTTGGTTTTAACACGACCTTTCGCCTTTTGAAGTCTCCATGATCATAGATACGGGAAAAATCCGGTGATACACACCAATACCCTCCAATAACACCGGGATCAATATGAAAAAAACACGGATCAATACATAACTTTTTCCTTATTGCACACTTCCACACATGAGCATCTGGTGAAAATTTGTAAAAGTCATAGTTTTCGATAAAATACTGATACATTTGACCAACTTTTGCTATCTTATCATCTGTTGCATTAATCGCGGCCCATACTAAATAAGCGTACGTTCTGTCGGATTTTTGGAACACGGACTGTGGTTGTGCACTCATGTCGGGACTCTCAGGAAAATAAAACACCAGACACTGTGCATGTATTTTTTAATATGAAAAACCTAAATTGATACATTATTGTAACTTCTTCAGCACAATACCAATGCCAATTTACAATGGACCACTGTGGTATTTTTTTAAACACCTGCAAGTCGACACATTACTGAAGTGCATGCGCATTACAATTCATGAATATCTGCCACCTGGCAGATACGCGAAGAATTGCAACCAATTAAATCCGAACCATTATCAATAAACACATCAATAAACACATCAACCACGGGTGAGCCGGCATGAATGCAATATGAATGCGGTATGAATTAACCACACCCCTGAAGAAGTGCGCGCATGCGCATGAAACGCGTTGGGAATATATTCTCTTGTTGTAGAGCTGCTTTTTGTTACGGAGGACACTGTGCAGCAATTTATCAGGTCGTAAGGGGGGAGGAAAGAGAGAGGAGCATCGGTCTGGGAAACCCCGCGGTGTGTGACGTCACATCCGCCCGGAAGTTCCGCATTTCGTGCGATACACCAGCCACCCCCAACACGAGGGAACGTTTGGAAAGGAGCTCCGGTCACCATCACCAAGGAGCATCAGTGCGATTTCCATCTTTATTGCCTGTTTACTTCCATTGTCCTGTAAGTAGGGTTTCACTTTTACCCCTCTGGACCTTGATGTTATTCCCTGTACCCTCCGGATACCCAGCATTTTATGTTGTTATTAAATAGCTTTGTGTGAAGTTTATAGCCTTGCTAGTGTTGTTTTGTCTGTGTGTCATGTTTGTTGTGTGTTGTTAGTCCTGAATGCTATTTGTCAACATTGATTGGCATACTGCACCATAATTTGTTTTGTTGTCTTTTTTTCCACATATTGCATTGCTGTATGGTGAGAGCCGTCTGTTCACCCCTTCACTGCCTGTTCACTTAAGGACACTTTTGGTATTCTCTACTGAATGGTTTGGATTTACATTTGATTGACATTTATTTAATGGACTTCTTAGGCGCCGGTAATTCTCTTTTTTCTCTATGCTTTGTTGTCTGACTGTACTGTCAGTATTTGCCAGGCTGCCTTGTTTTTCACTGGTATTTATTTAAGTACACACTTACATATATTTTTAGTGCTGTTTTACACTGTCTTTTTTTGCTGATGAATGCGGCATGAATTTGACATGAACGTGGTGAAGTGTGGTGGAGTGCGTGGCATTCGGAAAAAATCCCCGAAAATATTCGGAGATGTTGGAGAATAAAAGGGGCACTGGCTGTAAGGAAGAAGAGTTTGTTTTTCCTACTGATACTTCTCTATCTAGTTTTAAAGAACAATGTGCTTTAACTGATGTAGAATATTTTTTCAAGGATTCATTAGAGACCCAAGACACTGAGATCCTTTCTGATGCTAATTTTTGTTAGCCAACAACATTCAGGACTAGTTAAAAAATCTACTTTCTGTCCTAACATCACTTATAATTTGTATAATAAAACCTTTAAAAAATTGGTAGAGCAAGATCTGAGGCTATTAGCCAAAGGTATTACATTCTCTCAACCCCCCTTTAATAACTTAACAGTTAATGAATCCGCACAGATTGAAAAAAGACAAATCTTTTATAATAAAAAATGCTGATAAAGGTGGGGCAATTGTTGTGCAGGCTGCCAATGATTATAAGAGAGAAGCGTTAAGACTGTTGAGTGATGTGAATACTTATCAGGCCCTTGATCATGACCCCACATTGGAGTTTTCAAGAGAACTGAATGAATTATTGGACATGGGTAGATTTTTGTATATCCTCAATGTAAAAGAATATCAATTATTGTGTACAGAGCACCCGAAAGTTCTCATCTTTTGATGGTTTCTTACAACCTATGATGAAGGCATTACCGTCCTTATTTGAGAGACAGTACAGATTTACTGATTGCTATTCAACAAATTAAATGGAACAAATCTTACAGATGGATAACAATGGATGTGATGTTCTTGTATAGTATAGTCGCTCATATGGATGATCTGAAAGCTATCGAGTATTATTTAAGTTAATCTTCACTGTCCATTACACTTGGCACTTTTCTCCTTGATTCCATGAAATGTCTGCTTACAAATAATTATTTTTCTTTTAATGAACAATTTTATTTACAATGTAAAGGCACTGCAATGGGGACTTCATTTGCACCATCTTAGGCTGCATCCCCGCTAGCGCTGAGCGGGCGGCGCTTGGCGAGGTGACTTGCATATATATATATATATATGCAAGTCCCTGCTCATGCGATGCGCTTATGAGCGGGCACATACACTCACCGGCGCTCGGCGCTTAAGTAAACAACATTTTTAAACTTTCTAGCGCGCTCAGCTTCCCCTGCAGCGTCCCCCCTGCGTGTGCTTGCGAAAATTTTAAGGACACCCGGCGCTCATGCTTGGAGAGCTCTCCAAGCATGAGCGCGCTGATCGCCAGCAGGGTCAAATTATTCATGGGGACGCGGGAATCCACTTTTTTATTTTCTGATGCTAATTCCTTTAGGGATCATTATATTTTCTACAGGCGTTATATCGATGATTAGAATTTTATTTGGGATGGGGATTTAACTACACTTGTTTCTTTTATTAACACTTTAAATACTAATAGCCTTAATTTCACATTTACGTTTGAAGAAAACATCAATCACATACATGTTCTTGATATAGTTCTGTACATTGATGTTGAAATGAACATACAGACTGATATCTACAGGAAGAAAAATGGTAGAAGTACATATTTTGCTAGCAGTTAGCAACCATCCACCCTCTTTAAAAACAGGGAATCCAAAGGAGCAGTTTCTCTGTTTACGGAGACTCGGCTCAAAGGAAGAATCATTTGAAATACAATCGGCTGATCTGTTCCAAAGATTTCTTTATAGGGGCTATAATTACTATATAGTGACATTAATAATGCATATTTACACGCAAAATCAATTAATCGACAAGATTTGTTGAAAATTAATAAACAAAAAATGTGCAAAGAAAGGGTCCAAGGACTGGATTTAATATTCATTACTAAGCATAGTAGACAGGCAAGTCAAATTCGTTCCATCTTTTTTAAGCATTGGAAAGTATTAAACCTTGACAGAGACATTAAACATGTAGTGGAAAAGGCCCCTAATTTTGCCTTTCGGAAGGCTAAATCTTTAGCCAACCACTTGTCTCCAAGTTTATTTAGTTCTGAATCAGTTAAGTCACAAAGATTTGAAAAGCCTTGTGGGTTCTTTCAGTGTGGTAATTGCATTATGTGCAAATTTGGGATACCTACAAAAAAATGTATAGTTCAAAAATGATAATCATTATGGTATGATTAAAACCTTTATTAACTGCAAAGGGGTTATGTGGGGAGGACCCTCAGGCCCCTAAAAAATAGGATAATAATAGGATAATGGAACATGTGAGATCGATTAAAAATAAGAATATCATTCTACCAGTATCCAAATATTTTACTAACTGTCATTCAGGTAATATTTCTCAATTAAAATGTGTGGGTATCGAGCATATACCAACCGCAATTCGGGGAGGGGATAGGGGACAGAAGGGAGATGTATTGGATATATGTTCTCAATACATTATCACCTATGGGGATTAATACTGAATCGGATATCAAACATTTTTTGAGATCTGTTTTACATGTCTCTTACCTGGGGTCTGATGGTCTCTACCCATTGTACATTTTCCAAGTGATTCTATATATATTTAGTGTTATTCTGGATACGTTTTTCCATTAGTGGTTTAGAATTTTTTGGACCGTTTACAGTGGCGGCCGATCTGAGTCTAAGACGGCTAGATCCGCGGTTCTCAGATTATCCCGGTTATGTGCGTTTTTTTGTCGTTTTCGCCCAGAGTGAACTGCGTTATATTCACGCTCGTGATATTAGCATTTTATTCTCGCTGTCTGCAATACTGCAATGCCATGTAAAAACTCAGGGGGGCGTTTGCGAGCTGTTGTCATGGAAGTCTAATACCTTCGCGGTCAGGTCAGTACTGTACACAGTCTGTGTGTGCGCGCGCAGTAATTGTAAATTTGCATATTTAAAGTATACATGCATTTGCAGTGCTGTTCTGCAGTACAGTATGTCTCATTTGAAAATTGTTGAAACGCATAGGCATGTACTGTACTGTAACAGTGTCACATTTCAGCACATACAGCGCTCTCCCCTCGCTCAGGATAATTAACTGCACTGCAGGGTATTGCAACTTCTTATCTTCTGTGCAATGCAGTACATCTCTCCCACACCATTCCTTTGAACGTGTGTCTGGTTTCAATCACATTCCTGCTTGACAGCAGGAATTTACTGCGCATGCGCCTGTAACTTCGCCTCCCACTGCTTGCTTGAGTGAAAAAAAAAAATTATTGTCATTTTTTTTCTCCACAAGCCTGCAAAAACCATCTTACTGTATTACGATATTCAATCTGTGCTGTAGCTTTTGTCTGCGACCCTGTGCGTTTGACTGCACATGGTTGTGTGTTTTTTACGTAACGTATTTGGGGGTGTATTATTATGATGAACTGCCTTATGAAATTAAAGCATGTCTTTAGCTTTGAACTTCATGCGGCTATCTTTAATTTTTTGAATCTTGCCATTGTGTTCTTAATCCGTCCATAGCCGATCTTCAAAGCCTCACTGCGCCTGCGTGTAATCCTTTTCAGATGGGAGCTATTTAGCTGCTTAGCTGCTTGGCTGCTTACTGCGCATGAGTCACCCATCCCCTCCTCTCCACAGAGTCATTAATTTTCTGAATCTTGCCATTGTGTTCTTAATCCGTCCATTACCGAGCTACAGTACAAAGCCTCACTGCACCTGCGTGTAATTCTCTTTGAGATGGGAGCTTTGAGGCCTTGTTTACGGCAGCGTTTGGAAAATCCCTTTTCAAATTTTATTTGCACAGAGCATCACCTTGATATTATAATAATAATAATAGCATGTTTTTGTATAGCACTGTTAGTTACAGTAAACAGTACGTAGCGCTTTCCAGAGAAATTTTGCAGGCACAGGTCCCTGTCCCGTGGAGCTCACAATCTATGTTTTTGGTGCCTGAGGCACAAAGAGATAAAGTGACTTGCTTTTTATGTACTGTATTTGGGGGCTGTATTTGTGGGTTTATTGATCAAATTATTATGATGAACTGCCTTTTGAAATTACTGTACTCTACAGTATGTTATTTCTTTGAACTGCTGCACAACTAATCCTTTATTCCTCCCCCCACGCACACACAAACTCTTTTCGACAGACACCTCCACATAGTCATTCATTTTCTGAAATTAGTCATTGTGTTTTTAATCCGTCCCTGGCCGAGCGTCAATCGCCTCACTGCGCCTGCGTGTACTCTAAGCCTCTTTGAGATGGGAGCTAGCTGCTTACTGCACATGAGCAACCCAACCCCCCCCACTCCACAGAGTCATTCATTTTCTGAAGTTAGTCATTGTGTTTTTAATCCGTCCCTGGCCGAGCGTCAATCGCCTCACTGCACCTGCGTGTACTCTAAGCCTCTTTGAGATGGGAGCTAGCTGCTTACTGCACATGAGCAACCCAACCCCCCCCCCTCTCCACAGAGTCATTCATTTTCTGAAGTTAGTCATTGTGTTTTTAATCCGTCCCTGGCCGAGCGTCAATCGCCTCACTGCACCTGCGTGCACTCTAAGCCTCTTTGAGATGGGAGCTAGCTGCTTACTGTGCATGAGTCACCCAACCCCCCCCCCAACCCTCTGAGGCTTTGATTACAGTAACGCTTTGGAAAATCCCTTCTCGAATTTGAAATGTAAATCTGATTTGCACAGCATTGTGAGAATTGAGAGTAAAAAAACCATTAACTGATTCATGTTGTTTTGTCATACATTCTTATACTGTACGGGTGGGGGGGTGGTTGTTGTCAATGATTATGATTATCAGGAATGTGAATAAATATTTATTTTATTTTTTCAGGAACAAAAAAATACAAATATAAAAATAATCATGAATAATACATAATGCAGTCTTTATTAAGTTCTTCTGGCACATTGAAATTGGATAAACATTTAGAAAACATTTGTAAAACATGGAGAAACATGAATTATGCACATTTATAAGAATATTATTTAATAATATATATACTGTAATGTATAATATATATATATATATATATATATACAGTATATATTACATTACATTATATATATATTACATTACAGTATATATATTATTAAATAATATTTTTATAAATGTGCATAATTCATGTTTCTCCATGTTTTACAAATGTTTTTGTATATATATATATATATACAGTATACATAGTAATATAATTTTTTCCGTGTTTATCTTGTTCCTCATTCCGTGTACAGTACAGTAGTTCATTGAGAGAGGAGAGGTTTTGTTTACATCAATACTGCTGTTTATATACTGTACATTTTACTGTACAAACAGATTAGACTGGACACAAAACCCCACCTCCCCCCAGGCCACCCTTTTTTCCTGAAACGACAAGAAAACAAAAAATTAGTGCAGTTATGTGCATACTGTATTATGTCATTGTGTGATGTGTTGTACTACTGTACATGGCTGGTGCTGCTTTCTCTGGAAAGAAAAAAATTGAGCAGTTAGTAGGCAGTTACTGTACACTCTGACTATTGGGATAGAAAACATCTGTGCCATACTTACCTGTATCATACTGTACTTACAACACTACAGCACAGTACTATTTTCCTGATGCTTGCCCATTACCCACGATGACAATGGGCAACACAGTGGCAATATGGTCTATATATTTATTGCAGCGTTCCACGGTGAGTACATCGTTCCAAAAACTCATTATGCCTTTCAACAACTCGTCCTTTTTGGAGGGTTTCGCCACTTTCCAGATATGGTCCTTCAGCTGATGCCAGACCATTTCCATCAGATTGAAGTCTGGCGATCTGTCATTGGAAAAAAAGGACAATTAGTTTGAGAGATACAGTAAACAGTAAAAACAGTGGGAAAATATGAGACATGGTTACCGCACTTACTCCGCTGGCGTCTTCACCCAGTTGATACCGCGCTCAAGGATATGCGCTGTTGACGCGGTGTGCTTCGGTTCGTTGTCCTGGTAGAAGCGGTGACCATTCGGGAACTCGCGTGTGATGTATTGCACTATCTCAGGGACAATGTTGTCTTGGAAGAAAGCTTTATTCATGATTCCTATAGCAAGAAAAGAAAAGTGCTCAAAAAACTGCACAATAGTACAGTACAGTGCATAAGGCTACATTATAGTTGATATATTTAACCTTTAAAGATGACAATGCATCCTGGTCCACGCCTAGAGATGGCACCCCACACATGCAGCTTCACGGGGTGTTTTGGCCGCGGCTTCAAAGATATGCGGCCTTTTTTGTGGAATGTAAAGCTTGCAAATCTCTCCAGCGACACAGTAGACTCATCAGTGAAGATGCAATCCTGGAAAGTTTCCCCACTGTCGATCCATGCCTGGGCTAGGAGCACTCTTTTTATTTTGTTTGCGTCCCGTATCATGGGGTACGCTCTGTAATGACAAGGAATAAATCATTTTAGCGGTACAGTACAGTTTCCTAAACAACACTTTTACGTCCTGTACTGTCCAGTACTAACCTCACACGTCCATATTTCCATCCAATGCTGCGTCTCATCTTCTTTATGCTGGTCTCGGATACAGCGAGATTGTGATTTTCCTGCAGAGTGTATTTGACCCTTAATGCACTCCTCTCATCATTCTCCTCACTTATTTTGTCCACCAGAAGAGTTGTCTCCCTACAATGTACACTACCGACACACTTTATTGCAGCACGGCTAGCACCGTAAGCCGGGGGATGCCCCGGCGTGCTAGCCGCACTCCCTCAGCGTGCCGCGCATCACCGATGCGCGGTCACGCGTCATCGGGAGCCTGCGCCCCCTGCACGCGCGTCCAGGGCTCCCCGAGGGAGCCCTGGTGTCCCGCGATGTGGGGGACGGCGGCAGGGGGTTCCGGGGGACCCGGTGGACCCGGCAGCGGGAGGGAGAGCTCCCCTATCGGAGGGCGCTCCTCCGCTGCTTCGGCACACGCCCGGCACCCTCCGGCGCGCGCCAGGTTACTGCTGCGGCCGAGAACGGGCAAATGCTCGAATAAACTCGGCCGCAGCAGTAAAGAAAATATATTGTTTTGTTAATATGCAGCAATATAAAAATTATATATACTGTTGTACTGTTATATAAATATAAAAAATATAAATACTGTTGTAATATAAATATACAAAATATATATACTGTACTGATATAAATATAAATATACAAAATATAAATACTGTACTGATATAAATATAAATATACAAAATATATATACTGTTCTAATATAAATATAAAAAATATATATACTTTTGTAATATAAATATAAATTACAAAATATATACTGTATACTGTTGTAATATAAATATAAACATAAAAATATATATACTGTTGTAATATAAATATACAATATATATATACTGTTGTAATATAAATCAACAGAAATAACAAAAATATTCGATTCAAATTAAAATTAAACAAAAATTTAATTGTATAAATATGCTTACGTTTTAGTTACCCTTGGTGCCCTTTTGCGGTCTCTGTTTTTTCCGTGTGCATGATAACTCACAGTGGTTGCTGGCACAACGAGGCCAGAAGTAGCTAACCAGCGTTGGATAGCAGCAATTCGGTGTCCGCTCTTGTACATCTCCTCAATTCGCATGCTGAGATCCTTGGAAATCTTTTTAACAACCATTGCTGCTAGTAGAAAGAAATACAATCACAAGAATGTATATTTGATGTTTAGTCGATGTGTATTCAATGTGCAGTGAATCCACAAAAGGGATGGTGTATTTATACGGTAATGACTCACATTAGAGTACGCCCACTTTCAACACCTGTACCTCGCTGCCATGCATAAAAGGTTACACACTTTGCATAGCCCACTACTCGATGATCTTTATCTGAACTTGACCTTGTCCAGATACTGTACTGCATTGTGCCACCTGCTTCCATGGAGCAACCCCGATTCTACGGGCGCAGGAACCCACTCGCCTCTGCCGTGCCTGTCAAGCAGAAAAAGAGAAAGGCGGTTGCCGTTTCTACGCCAAGGCAAAAGCGACAGGCTAAGTCCAATAAAGAAAACCTTCTGCTGACCCCGAAGGCTAAGGGTTTTCATAGACGTCAGCCTTATTATGTCAAGAAGATATACGGTGATGTACTCTCGACGCAAAACGATTGGCAGCCAACCCATCGAATCCGCATACCACTTCCTCACATATGCTTCGACGGCTCTGCCGCCGCTGTCCCGGAAAACTTCAGCCCGTCTTCTCCACCCCTCGTCCTCGACGCTGCCGCCGCCCTCCCGGAAACCCACAGGCTATCCTCTCTGGTTCTATCCGACGACGCTGCCGCCTCTGAAATCCACGGTTCACTTTCTCCTTTGCTCTTAGACAACTCTGCTTCTCGCCCGGAAATCCAAAGGTCACTTTCTCCATCCCTCTTCGACGACGCTGCCGCTTCTCCTCTACCGGATATCCACAGGTCACCTCCTCCACCCTTCTTCGACGTCGCTGCCGCTTCTCTCCATGGAACCCCCATATCATCCTCCGTTGCACCCATCCACCCAGATTTCCAGACGCCATGCACAAGAAGCAGCTCGTTAGACCGGATGCTGAATGGGATAACTGTGGATCTTCCTGGGAACTCTATTGTGCTAGCAAAGATAGATTTGCTTCTGGAGACCATGCTAAATGTGGAGCAACGGATGATACATATGGATCAACGGATGATACATATGGATCAACGGATGCTAGATATGGATCAACGGATGGATCAACGGATGGAGAAGATAGAGGCTGACATAGCGGGTATACATTATTTGCTCAGTGTTAATGCCCCTGTTTCCCCGACGCTGGAGCAGGGGGGTGACATGGATGTGATGAATGGGACCTTCGACCCACTTCCATCACCAAGCGCACCCCCTCCACCAGAAGATGTAGTGTACATGTATGCCGTTGAGGAGGACATGACAACCCCGTCAAGACCACGGCAGGAGACAACATGGCGACCAAGACTGGAGGAAAGCTTCCTCCCAGACAACCTACCATTGCCCGTCGCCTCAAGCACACCCGCTCCCAAAAACCTACATTCGCTCGCATCGATACGGTGCCCGACATCACCCTGTGCGATCTGCCACCGGCGCTCAGGGAGAAGTATAGGGTGAAGAGTGCTGGTGCACCCCACAAGTATGCCTTGTTACTTTTTAAGCACCATGTTTCCTACTCGTTGTACTGCGACTGGGCCTTCAAAGTGAACTACGAAGGAAATCGCGTAAAAAAGGCGCTTTCTGCCAATTTAAGAAAGAACATTCTGGATGAAATGCGGCGCTTTTATCCAATTACAGATCCTGTAATGAAAGGTGTTAGAGACTGCATTAATGGCGTTTTGCGCCATGCAAGGAATCGGCCATGGACGGACAATGTGGAGGACTTTCTGTAAGACCATACTGTTGTGCTGAACTGTATTGCACTTTACTGTACTGTACATGTTTTGACCTGCTGTACTTGAATAAAGGAGATGTTGTTGTGTGTTTTTTACTTGTATTTAAACAGAAATGTTTTAACTTGCTGTCCACACACACAGGACCTGCACAATTCCAGTCCCTGAGGGCCGCAAACAGGCACTGTTTTCAAAGGTTACCCTGAAAACCCGCCCTGTTTGCTGCCCTCAAGGACTGTACTGGTGCAGACTGTTTTGCACACCATCCCACTGTACAGTATATGTTTTGACTTGCCGTTCTTTAATAAAGGAGATGTTGCGTTTTGTTTATTTTATGAATAAAGAATTTGTTTTTAAAACATGTGACTGTAAACCATACTGACTGACATAAATGTTTTCACAACTGTAGCAGTAAAACATACACCTGTTGATGTTTTGAATTGCTGTGCACTTAAAATGTTTCTACATTGTACAGTATTTGTAAATAAATGTTTTTGTACTTACTCCACAATAAAAGAACATGTTTATTTGTTTTACATTGCATAGTTTTAATTTTTTGGGGTTTATTACACAGTATACTGTATATAAAAAGTATTGTATACTGTACGGCCGGAAAACATCAGCATACTGTTAAGGCAGTATTCTATCCTAATCAATAACAACGGCCACTAAACTGTAGACTCCGGTACGTGGCTTTTTAAATCCGATTCAGCAATGTGCAGGCATTATTACACAAAGCGATATTATCCATCAAAATCCATCCATTAGCCGTTTTCTTTTCTGAGGAAAAACAAAAAGAAAAGTTTTACTGTAATGGTCAGCCCCCTAAAGACGCTCCCAGCCAGTCCCACCAATAATTTTCTCGGGGGGCGTCTCCTGTTCACATGCGCACGCGCCTACCGTCGATGTAATGACACGCATATGCGTTTCAAGAAGGTTCCAATGCGCATGCGCCTAGCATTCCACCAATTGTTCAGTATCTGCAGTACAGTACTGAAGAAGCCGCTCAGCCAATGATATTGCTTACAGGAGAATCGCTTGACTTTCGAATCGCACCGATATTGATACTGCATTGTCAAAATAAAAAAAAACACAGAAAATTATACAGCAACAATACTAACAATACTCACCATAGAATTTCCAATTCAGCTGGCGCCGGCGCCGGTCCACTGCCAGTCCAGCGTTCTTGATCATCCACGTCGATAGTTTGCAGCGGGACTAGTCCACCTGTAGTCAGCTGATGAGGCTGGAAATTGCTTAGGTACATGCAAGCTTGATCGAAACTGCAAGCGAAATCCGGCTCAGGCTCAGGGTTGTCACTGACGGTGGGACCGTTATTGGAAGCCGGTGCTGGTGCATTGCTTGGCAGCGACTGTCATTTCTTAGTTGGTTTTAACACGACCCTTCGCCTTTTGCCGTCATCATGATCATAGATACAGGAAAAAGCCGGTGATGCACTCCAATACCCTCCACCAAATTGTGGCTCAATACGATAAAAACAGGGATCGCTACATAACCTTTTCCTTATTGCACGCTTCCATGTATGAGGAGCTGGCGAAAATTTGTAAAAGTCATACTTTTCGATAAAATACTGATAAATTTGAACAACTGTTGCCATCTTATCCTCTGTTGCATTAATCGCGGCCCATATCAAATACGCGTAACTTCTGTCGGGTTTTTGGAAAGAGGGCTGCACTTGAACACTCATGGTGGGCGGCAGGTCTCTGGAGAATACTGTAACCGAAACTGGTCTTCGTCTTTCTTTAATATGAAAAGCCTAAATTGATACATTTTTGCAACCTCTTCCTTCAGTCTCAAGGCCAAGTTACAATAGCACACTGTGGTATCTTTTTTACACGAAACATCTGCAAGTCGACCCACTACTTAAGCGCATGCACATTACAATTCATGAATATCTGCCATCTGGCGGACACGCGAAGAATTGCAACCTATTAAATCCGAACCATTCTCAATAAACCCATCAACCTCGCGTCAACCGTGCACGACCCACGGCTGAGAACGCAAAATGAATGCGGCATGCTCCAGATGAAGTGTGTCGCATTCCAGGAAAAAGCCAGGGGAAAACCGGTGATTTGTTGACCCGAGCGCCGCAGCAGTATGTGTTATCCATATGAAAGGTTTATTAAATCAAATGGACATCTAGGGCACTATATAGGTGTTGCAAATGAAATGTATTATGGATGGGTCCAATTATATATATAAATGAAGTTTTTTTCAACTACTGATGTTGGACCATCATTTTGATCAATTATCAACCACTTTGGATTTGCTATTCATTTAATTCCAACCTTTTGAGGTTTCAGCCCTTTTGTACCAGGACTCTAATTTGAACATTGTACAATATATCTATTGTTGCAACTATACCATACTTGGAGGTTGTCTACAGGTTATAATTTTTTCATCAAGATATAATTTCTGTACATTTCCACAATGTGGATGTGTTGAACACTTGTGTATTGTTTTGATATAAGATTTAATTGCTACAGTAGTACTATAGAATTTCTATTCAATATCAAAAGCAAACTGATTAGCAATTATTCTACAGATGCAGCCACCAGTATTAGAACACTTACCTGGGAAATTCTGGGAGATTCTGGGGCAGTCACAGTAAATGCCTCAACATTGCCTCAACATTTCTGTGAGATCTTAATGGCCCATCGGATTAACATAGGGGGGTCCCTGCAATCCCATTCAATCTGAATGGGACCGAAGGGACCCCTTGTGGGTTTAATCGATGGGCCATTAAAAATCTCAAAGAAATGTGAGGCAATTTGCGGCATTTACTGTGAGACTGCCCTAGAATTTCCCAGGCAAGGTTCTAATAATCGGGGCTGCATCGTAACTATTTCAGATAGTGGATATATATTTTTTGCTTCAACCAGTCTTTAGTGTGCAAACCTCTGTTCAGGATTTTCTATATTGCTTTGAAGCTTTAGTTGTTTTGTTTTAATGCTCTAACATTATCTGTTTTTCCTATTTTTAATATAGTAGATTTGTTTCATTGCTCATTTAGGATGATTTAATGTGTTATGTTACACTTGTGTTAGTTTAAAGGGCTCTGGCGGGGGCAGCCACCTATCATGTGGTCTGTCCAATGATACCTTGTGGTTGGTGTCAGCGGTCAGTTCACCTGGAGGGACATAGGGAGGCGCTTACTCCAGGGTTTCTTACCATATATGGTTGTCATCTTACCTGCAGCAAACACTTTTGATAAAGTATCATATACGTGGGAAATGCGTCAGAGTGTTGCTCCAGTTTCCTTACGGGCACAATGTGCTAATAAATTTTTATATTTTGACTTTTTGATCCTGTCTCCGGTCCTCTTTCTTTTGGCTATGTACATGTTACTTGTAACTGTTCTGGATTTGTCTCGACGGGAGGCATGAACACAGGATGAATGAATATTGAAAAGCGTGGGTACCGTGAGTACAGTTTTCACAGTTTTCTCAGTTTCGACTATTGCCTTTGGCAGCTGTTTCGATTGCTTAATTGGATCAGGTTGTTGGGTCTCCCTGTGACTCCTACTGTTGTCCTAGCTATTTGCAGGGCTCCAATTGGTTTCTATCCCATATATAGGATCAGCATCAAAAGTTTATATTGTGAATTTCACCTGATATATCAAGGATAATATCTACAGCGTTATTATAATGGCTTGATTAACAATAACCTGCAGCACTACTTGGAGATTAATTTCAAATTTGGAATATATTGTTGATAACCTTCCAGAAGTTACCTGTTTTTTTTGTATTCTGGCGAAGATTGTCAGAGTAATAGTGTGCTTGGCGTGTCTTGTTGTCTTGTTCACATATTCAACAGGCATCTTGTATTTATTAGGATCCTTGGTAGTGCCAGTAACTTTGTAGCTTTTCCACAAGGCATCCCTAAGATGGTAGAGGGCTATAAGGTTAGTTGTAACCCATGGAAGGTGAGCCTCCTGTACTCTTATTCTGTGTAGTGGAGCATGGGTATCACAGAGTTTTAAGAACTCGGATTGAAATAGTCAAGTGCAGAATCGGGTTGGGAATTAAGTGATTCTGTACCAAGAGCAGCTGATAAGGTCAGCCAGAAACTGTTGTGGGTCAATGTTTCTAAATGTTCTAGTGAGGAGAACTTTAGGGCTTGATTGGGGTGGCGGGGTGGGTGGTTGATTTCTTACACAGTACACTATTGCATAGTCATGAAAATGTCAGGTAGGATGCCACAGGATTGGATTCTGCTGGGACTAGAGGACAGAATCCAGTCTAGCAAGAATGGTTGTGAAATTTCAGGTTTGTCTGTGTGTGTTGGGATATTAGTTGTGTTAGGTTAAGTGACTTGAGTTGTATCTGGATTTGTTATTTTTAGGATCAAGTCAATTGTAGTTGAAGTCCCCAATATTAGTAGCTCATCTTCTCATTCAGAGAGGAAATTGAGCCAAGAAACCTGGTGATATAGTCAGGGACAATAGGGGCTTTAGGGTTGTGGTAGATGCCAGCAATCAGGAGGGCTTTGAAAAGGGGAGGCAGATTTTGCCAACTAGGGTTTCAAAAGGGGGTTGGCTTGGGGGGAATTTAGCACCCTAAATTGTAAGGTGTCTGAAATAAAATAACACTCCTCAAAAAAACACCAACAAAAACACTCTACAAAAAAATCCCTGTGCACCTCATTGGAGGTTATTCACGGATGTAAGTAACTTCACATTGATGTTAGACTCGAGATGCGCCGCAGCAGTATTGTTGTTATCCATATGAAGGTTTATTAAATCAAATGGGACACATCTGGGCATATATAGGTGTGCAAATGAAATGTATTATGGATGGGTCCAATTATATTATATAAATGATAGTTTTTTCAACCTACTGATGTGTTGGACCAATCTTTTGATCAATTATCAAACCACTTGGATTTGCTATTCATTTAATTCCAACCTTTTTGAGGTTTCAGCCCTATTTGTACCAGGACCTAATTTGAACATTGTATCAATATTCTATTGTTGCAAACTATAACCATTACTTGGAGGTTTGCCTCTACATGGTTATAATTTTTTACATCAAGATATAATTTTCTGTTACTTCCACAATGTGGATTGGTTGAACACTTGTGCGAGTTTTGATATAAGATTTAATTGCACAGTAGCATATAGATATAATTTCTATTCAATATTAAAAGCAAAACTGATTAGCAATTATTCTACAATGCAGCCACCAGTATTAGAACACTTACCTGGAAATTCTGGAGATTGGGGCAGTCTCACAGTAAATGCCTCAACATTGCCTCAACATTTCGTGAGATTCTTAATGGCCCATAGGATTAACATAGCGGGGGTCCCTGCAATCCCATTCAATCTTAATGGGACCGAGGGACCCCTTTGTGTTAATTCGATGGCCATTAAAAATCTAAAGAAATGTTGAGGCAATTTTGCGGCATTTACTGTGAGACTGCCCTAGAATTTCCCGGCAAGCGTTCTAATATCGGGGCTGCATCTGTAACTATTTCAGAATAGTGGATATATATTTTTTGCTTCAACCAGTCTTTAGTGTGCAAACCTCTGTTCAGGATTTCTATATTGCTTTGAAGCTTTAGTTGTTTGTTTTAATGCTCTAACATTTATTTGTTGTCCTCTTAATATAAGTGAGATTTTTTCATTGCTCATTTAGGATGATTTAATGTGTTATGTTAACCACTTTTTTTTCCCCTGATTCTTTGTTCCCGGGGGATGCGGAATAGGGAGGAGAGAGGCGATGGGGGGAAAAGAAATAAAGAGGATAAGGGTGTTTCACGGGGGGGGGGGTGGTCGCGGGGGGTAGTGGGGGGCGAAAAAAAAATGGGGGGAGAGAGATTAGAACAAACAATGGTTAGGGGGTGGGGGGGGCCGGGGGTGGGGGGGGGCGCGTGTGGTAATCGGCCTCTGGTGGACTGCAGGGGGGCGGGATTGGATAACAATAACAAAGGGGGGGGGGATGGTGGGGGGGGGGGGGGTTTTTGAAAAACAACAACGAACCAAAGGGGGGGGGGGGGGGGGTGTGCCAGTTGTGTCTTTAAAAAAAAAAAAAACAAAAAAAGTGGGAAAGGGGGGGGGGTGGGTGGGGGGGTGGGGGGGGGGGGGGGGGGGGGGGGGTGGGGGGGGGGGCGGGCGTGGGGAAACCCCAAAAAAAGTGTGGTGATAGGGGGAAAGGGAGAACCGGGGGCTTTTTAAAAAAAAAACTCAAGGGGGGGGTTGGTTTTTTGTTTTTTTTTTCTTTTTTGGTACCAATATATGGTTGCCATCGTACACTGCAGCAAACACTTTTTGAATAAAGTATCATATACGGTGGGAAATGCGTCAGAGTGTTGCTCCAGTTTCCTACGGGCACAATGTAATAAATTTTAGTATTTTGACTTTTGATCCTGTCTCCGCTCTTTCTTTTTGGCTATGCTAATGTTACTTTTGTACTGATCGGATTTGTCTCGACGGGAGGCATGAACACAAGGAAGGAATGAATATTGAAAAGCATGTGGTACCGTGAGTACAGTTTCACAGTTTCTCAGTTTCGACTATTGCCTTTGGAGCTTTTCGATTGCTTAATTGGATCTAGGTTGTTGGTCTCCCTGTGACTCCTACTGTTGTCCTAGCTATTGCAGGGGCTCCAATTGGTTGTCTTCCATATAAGGATCAGCATCAAAAGTTTATATTGTGAATTTCATCCTGCTATATATCAAGGATAATATCTACAGCGTTATCTATAATGGCTTGATTAACAAGAACCTGCAGCATACTGGAGATTAATTTCTCAAATTTGGAATAATTGTGTAACCTTCCAGAAGTTACCTGGTTTTTTTGTATTCTGGCGAAGATTGTCAGTAGTAGAGTAATAGTGTGCTTTGGCCGTGTCTTGTGTCTGTTCACATATTCAACAGGCATCTGTATTTATTAGGATCCTTGGTAGTGCCAGTAACTTGTAGCTTTTCCACAAGGCATCCCTAGATGGTAGAGGGCTATAAGGTTAGTTGTAACCCATGGAAGGTGAGCCTCCTGTACTCTTATTCTGTGTAGTGGAGCATGGGTATCACAGAGTTTTAAGAACTCGGATTGGAAATAGTCAAGTGCAGAATCTGGGTTGGGAATTAAGTCGATTCTTACCAAGAGCAGCTGATAAGGTCAGCCAGAAACTGTTGTGGGTCAATGTTTCTAAATGTTCTAGTGAGGAGAACTTTAGGGCTTGATTGGGGGGTGGCGGGGGTGGGTTGATTTCCTTACACAGTACACTATTGCATAGTCACTGAAAATGTCAGGTAGGATGCCACAGGATTGGATTCTGCTGGGACTAGAGGACAGAATCCAGGTCTAGCAAGAATGGTTGTGAAATTTTCGGTTTGTCTGTGTGTGTGGGATATTAGTTGTGTTAGGTTAAGTGATGAGTTGTATCTGGAATTTGTATTTTTAGGATCAAGTCAATTGTAGTTGAAGTCCCAAATTAGTAGCTCATCTCCATTCAGAGAGGAAATTGAGCCAAAGAAACCTGGTGATGTATCAGTCAGGGACAATAGAGGGGCTTTAGGGTTGTGGTAGATGCAGCAATCAGGATGGTTTGAAAAGAGGGAGGCAGATTTTGCCAACTAGGGTTTCAAAAGGGGGTTGGCTTGGGGGGCAATTTAGCACCCTAAATTGTAAGGTGTCTGCAATATAAAATAACACTCCTCAAAAAAACACCATACAAAACACTCTACAAAAAAAATCCCTGTGCACCTCATTGGACGGTTATTCACGGTAAGTAACTTCACATCTTTTATTATTTATGTATCTCCATAAACAGATCTTGAAGTTTTGATGTAATTCTGCACTAGGAGATCATTCCATTGTGATAACATACTGTAACATAATTCTGCACTAGGAGATCATTCCATTGTGATAACATACTGTAACATACAATTCAATGTTTTTATTGCTATCATTGTTACAATGGAACATGAGAGATGTTCCTGGGTGTAACTTGCATAACTTTCTGGAATATAACCTTCTGAAGTACTGTAGATGTTATTGGACGTGAAGAGCTACTAAATATTCCCTTCTTTTTTCATCCCATCTCTTCAGGATATGCTGGAAGAGAACCAGACAACAGTCACTGAATTTCTGCTCCTGGGATTTCAAAACTTGCAAAGCTTCAATGTCGCCCTCTTCATTCTGTTTCTCATGATCTACATCATGACATTAGCTGGAAACCTGCTGATCATCATTTTGGTGTCAAGCAGCCAAAGCCTTAAATCTCCCATGTACTTCTTCCTCTGTCACCTGTCCTTGTCTGATATGTTACTTACCACAAACATAGCCCCTACCATGCTACGTGTTGTATTGAATGGAGGGGGCACCATACATGTTACTGGCTGCATCATGCAAGTGAACATCCACGGTGTTTCAGCAGCTGTAGAGTGTCTTCTTCTCACAGTGATGTCCTACGACCGGTACCTTGCCATCTGCAACCCACTGCGTTACACCTCTATCATGGACCTTAGACTTAGTCTCCACCTTGTTACCTGGTCTTGGCTGATAGCATTTCTGTTAATACTATCCATGCTTATTCGTCTATTTCAGTTACAGTTCTGTGGTCCCCATATCATTGACCATTACTTCTGTGATTTTGATCCTCTTCTAGAGCTCTCTTGTTCAGACACCTCTATTGTGAAACTAGAAGAATTTATCTTAACCCTCCCTCTAACCGTCTTCCCATTTGTCTTCATCACTTCCACATATGTCTCCATCTCCCTCACCATCCTCAGGATCCCATCCACCACTGGGAGACAGAAAGCATTCTCCACCTGTAGCTCTCACCTGACTGTCGTGGGCACATATTATGGGAGTCTAATAACGGTTTACATGATGCCATCCAGAGGACACTCATTTAATATAAACAAAGTCTTATCCCTTCTCTACACGGTGGGGACACCTTTTTTCAACCCAATTATATATAGTTTGAGAAATCAGGAGATCAAGGCAGCTCTGATAAAGTGCCCCTTTATAAGGAGAAGTTCTTCTTTTTAAATAAAACTTGTAAAAGAGAACATCATTACGGATTTAGCAGCTTTCAAAATTAAAGTTGAATCATTTGCATACATTTTAAAAGGAAGTATCAAGTATACAATTCAAAGGGAAGAATGTTTAGCACAACCAAATATAGCTAAGCTATACAATAGCTTTTATTACATGTTTTTTTAAACGATTATCCAAAAAAAGCAAAGCCATAAATTACCAGTGGAAGGATTACTGTATATAAAGTGAGATAGAGACCAGATTTATTATATAAGGGCTTATTCAATAAAGTACAAGATTGCCGTTTGGCACTGAGGAATCAGCAATATCTCACTTTATTAAATAAGCCAATTCATAAAGTTTCAGGATAAGTTTCCTTTAACAGATGGTGGGAATCCTGTCCTAAGGCTTAATTTATCCCACACACCAGAAAGTGAAACCGGGGAGAAAAAAGTGACATGTTTGGAGAAGAAGGGAACATGAGGAGATATGAGGGTGACATGGGGGAGAGAGGGTGACATGGAGATAAGTGACATGGGGGAGGACTGTCTGCACCGCCTCCGTTGTAGCTTTGATATAAAACAACGTATAGATGTATAGAGACACTTTGATAGTGACCAGAAGGTCACAAAAAGCCCTATTTAGAATGCACTCAAAGTCAACAAATCAGGGAAAATGTAATGGGTGGGATCTAAATGTCCATCACTGTGGCTGATTATATATTAAACTCTGACAATGTATAGAGAGTAATAAGCCGATCGAAAGCACTCCCTATGTCAAATAAAAATAAATAATAACGTTTTATTTAATAACAAAAATCGACAACAACGTGAATCTATATACAGTGCAAAATTACTTACAATACCAGAGGAAGAGACGGACGAGCAGTTAGTTCAGTAGGCATAATAGAGTCTGCATACCCAGGTATAATACCTTCGCTATGTATGAGCATTGTGAGGAGACACGGATGTAGAACCTGGACAGGCAGGTGTATCAAACAACTGATGCAGGTGTCAGCTTTGTTATACAGTATATGTAAATGGGAATCTAATTAATACTGGCTACTTGGTAGATATTCATAGATGGTACCGAGTAGTAGCTGCCACTGTGTTAATACACGCATACATAAATGTATAAAGATGGCTGCAGCTCAATTAGTGCAATTTATATAGATAAATGGAGCATCCCTTAGCAGATACATGTACCTTAGAAGAAGCAACATTTGCTGACCCTAGAAGGGTTATAATGAAGAAAAGTAACCAGATAACTCAATATAGGACCAGAAAGAAATAGTAATACAACAGTGTCTCCAAACATTCACAAACGCTTGCGGTCTCTTCACGTGAGCGTCACCCATGAAGAAGCATTCCTCGTCACATGAAACGCGTGTTGGGGTGAAGTCATGAACATCGGGTTCTATATTCCTCTAGGAAAAGCAATAGTGAGGAGGAAAGGTACTATTTTGTAAAGTAAAACCATGAATATTTCCATATATTATTTGGGAAACAGTGATCATACCATGGTCTCATTATAAAAAAAATGATCAAAAACTATATTACATGGGTTCAACAAAGACTTTACATTTTAGAAAGGCAGATTTTAATAAATTGATGAATAATCTACAAGGAATATATTGGGGTGATGTTGTTGCAGGGAAATATGTGGAAGATAAATGGGCAGTCTTTAAAACATTGTTGGAAACGCACATTTATTAGTGATAAATATAAAATAATCAAGTCTAAACCAATGAGGCTAAATAAACAGGCAGGGAAGCAGAGGAAAAAGAAGAGTGTCAAGCATTTGGATTCTTAAAGTCAGAATGGGTGGAGGCATCATATCAGAATTATAAGGAATGTAACAAAAGTTGCAAAAGGGCAATCTAATTAGCAAAACTTGGAAATAACAAAAAGGATTGCAATAGAAAGTAAGATCAACCCAAAAAAAGTTCTTTAAGTACCTTAATAACCAAAACATTTGAAAAAAAAACTTATAAGACCCTGTAACAGGGGAGTTATCCCTGTTCAGGAAATGTGCCTCTAATCCAGCAGTGTGGTGGTTCACTGCTGGTAGTCACTTATCCAACACCACCTACCTGATTAGCTTCTTATAAAAGCCTGTCTTTGAGACAGGAAGAGAGATTGTTCCTGAGTCTCACAATTTGTGAGACTGACCATGGGGACAGATGTCTTGAGCCTGCCAGAAGAATAGCAGAGCTGCTTGCAAGACAGAGGGGAAAACACCTCTAAACCTGAATGCTGACAAAACCTGAGGAAAAAGGCAGCATTCCAGGAACAGAGAAGACTTTCAATTCAACCACTACAAACAGATAAGACTTTCCTTTTATAAGACTTTTGGTATACCTGATTATATCAAGATATATGTTTGGGGCTGGGAGACATGCTTATCTAAAAGGAGTTGTGGACCATAGGTTTCATTAGAAATACTCCCAAGTGAATAGAAGCTTTGTTTGACCCCTTGTTTGGATGGTTTTCTGATGTTAAGGAAACAGGCGCAATAAAAGCCTTATTTAATTTCACCATAACCAGTCTCCTTTGCATATCTCTGTGCGCGTTCCTCCTACATATGGTCGTCAGAAGTGGGACGAGAGGTGGTCCTTGAAGTTAAAAGGGGTCCGGAGATTGCCTTAGAATTTTTTTTTTTTTGTGCTTTTTGCCTACAAACAGCCTGAGCAACATAAACAAAAACTCATGCATCAGAGACCAGAGTAAAGGGACACACCCAGTCAGAAAATCTACACTGCACTAAAACTTACAAAACCACAGATGGACTCTTTTCCCCGATTCCAAGAGGAGAGAGAGAGACCGTGCTGAAGCAGGTAAACCTTATTTGCCTATCACAAATAAAGTGTAATTTGGTCATTGAAATAGGGGTTGTTCCTTCCAGCTGTAGTCAGGGTTCAAGAAGTAAGTTAGCCCTTAAAAGGGATAGGCGTTTGTTGTTTTCAAATGTTTCGCTGAAGCAGTGAATACAGACGGTGACACACGAGCGGTACTGATTCTGCAAGTAAAGGCTGCCACACCGCATAGGACTACCAGCTGTGAATGGAGTATATGCAGAAAAGTGTGAAAATTGATGCAAGACTGTGCTGAAGCAGGGGAATTTTCAGTAAACAAGTGCTGAGGGTAAAATTGCCCTACTGGGGAAAAGGAATTGCTGGGCTGTGTAAAAGGTATCCCAAAGTGTGAAGAGTGAATGCCATAATACCCAAAGTTGAGACTGAAGTCAAGCAGAAAACCACATTATTTGGCTGAAGCGGAGGGATTCACCTAGCAAGTAAATGGTGTAAAGCAAACAGAAGTTTTTACCTAGAAACTGCACATCCAGCATACCGAATGAGAGATTATACCTAGCAAGTAAATGGTGTAAAGTAAATAGAAGTTTTTACCTAGCAACTGCACATCCCGTATACCTAATGAGAGAAAATGCGTGCACAGTACTGCTGATATTGTACAATATACTCAAGAGAAAGAAAAAGTCTACAGAGATGCCTATGAGAGCTATGACCTCTACAAGCAAAATATGCCCACCTGTAGGACCAACACAATTTGGGGTTCTAGCAAATACAGTGGCAACGGCATCAATAGCGCCTCCTGAGGTCAGGAAGAAAATTACACCTGATTGCCCCAAAATGGAGGACAAGATGCAGCGTTCCTGTAATGAACCCTACCCCACGGAAGAGTGGCCCTTCTAGTCCAATGAGGAGGAAGACATCTCTTATGGGGAAACCAAACCGAGTCACACCCACAAAAAAACCCAAGAATGGTGGGGTTGCCTGAACTCGGAACGAACAGAAAAGACCGCTACCTATGATTACAAATATGATCAGCAGGAGAAAGAGCGGGAGCGGTGGATCACCGAATATTTCCGTCAGCTATTACAGTTGCAAGAAAAGCCGGGTGGATCCAATAACGCGGCTAAAAGTTCAAATGAAGATGGAGACCCCAGTATCCCTGAGGGGACGCTGTCATCCAAAACAAAAAGGCGAAAAAAGAAAAGCGGTTCTTCACTTACCGTGGAAGAAACAGACACGTCCGCAGATCCTTTGGAGGAAAAGGGGGACGAGATGCCCTGCAGCCTAGAGAAAATGGAGAATTCGTCCCGCGGATAACCGAATATCCAGAGGGCCCAAGGCAGAAGTCATGTACCCCAAAGAACTGTCTGTCCGGTGCCAACAGTGAGGAACCCTCAACCAACCATTCCAGGGAAGCGGAGCCGGAACCAGTGAGTGTCGATTCCTTGACCAGCCCTTAGGATACCCTGAAAAATGCCAGGCATGACTGTGATATGCTCTGTGAACAATTGAAACAAAAGAAAGATGATTGTGCAGAGCTACTGAAAAATAACGTGAAGCTACAGGAACATGTGCTCGCAATGTACTCTGCGGCCAGGACAGAATTGGACGATCTCAAGACTGAGCTAGATACTGCAAACGCTACTACTTCCGCCATGGATGAAAAGCAGAGCCAATCTGATAAAATGCTGGCTAAGCTGAAGCGGAAGTATGAGGAGGCACTGAAGCAGATGACAGTCTTTCAGCAAGAGGTTCACACTCTTCGCATAGAGCTGAATGCCTCACAACAGGAGGTCAACAGTGTCCGGACAGAGGTGGACGTGTCTCAGAAAGAGGTTCAGACACTCCGCAGAGCACTGGATGACTCACATCATGAGACCAACAGCTGCCACATAGACCTGGAAGTCTCCAGAAAGGAACTACACAGTCTCACTGAGGAGCTGGAAATTTCTAAAGAAACTATTGTCAATCTTAATAGAGATCTCAAAGTCTCTCAGAAGGAGCTTCAGACCCTCAACCTAGAGAAGGAAATTCACGCCAGGAGACTGTCATTCTCAAAGCAGAGGTGCGTAAATGGAAGGAGGACTGCAAGGAGGCCATGAATAGTACAGATAATAAAGAAAATATAGGGTGCTCAAACCCAGGACGACTCTGTTCAGTTCAGTGAGTGATAAACATTTAACCCTGGAGATACCAGTGGGAGTGGGTGGTGAATATGTAGACTTGTAAGTCCTTAATAACAGCTGTTAAACTTAACCATAAGAGTCTAAACACCATGAAGAACCCACTCACGTCATCTCCAGGGGTGATGGAAAGGCGTGCCAGCCATGAGGGATCCGAAGTCCAGTGATAGGCAGAAGGAAAAAACGAATGGCGCACAGCCAGGGAGCCAGGTGTAGAGTAAAACTGCTTCTTTATTTGTGCATGCAGAGAGACAACAGGAGATCCCCTTGATGGGACAAGGACAGGAACCTCCTACGCGTTTCGGACCTGGGGGTCCTTTATCAAGGAGTGTGGGGTATGCTGGGATAAGGCACCTTAAATACCTGAGCAATAATGGGTGAATTGAGGAAATCTGTGCGAAATTGGCCCTCCGTCCAGTGCGCATGCGCGTGACGTCACTCGTGGCGCCGCGCCGACCACCCAAAGGCTTGTTTGACATCTTGTTTGGATGCTTTTCTGATGTTAAGGAAACAGGCGCAATAAAAGCCTTATTTAATTTCACCATAACCAGTCTCCTTTGCATACCTCTGTGTGCGTTTCTTCTACAGACCCATTCAGTGTGAGATGGGCAGGGAGATTATTGGAAGTAAGGAAAAAGAAAGATAAGGAAATTTTACCTGGGAAGAATCAATTGCAATAAAAGGGCTGCAGGAGGAACTCATAACCTCTATATTAACGAACAATTTGTTAACTGAGGATGAAGTATATAGGCGGCTTGATAATGTAAAAGTAAATAATTCTCCTGGCCCCGATGGCATATATCCAAGAGTTCTTAAGGGGTTAAGTTCAGTAACAGCCAAACCATTACATTTAATATGCAAGGACTTAATTTCCACAGTAACAATACAAGATTGGGGTAAAGCAGACTTGTGCCTACGGTATATTTGAAAAGGGAGCTAGATCACAACTGGGGAATTGAAGACCTGTAAGCCTGACATCAATAGTAGGGATTGAAGGTTTAATACGGGATAAAATTCAGGAACACCAAATTGAAAACAAAATTATTTGTAATAGTCAATATGGATTTATGAAGGATAGATCATGCCAAAAAAACCTTAATAGTTTCTTTGAGGAGGTAAGTAGGAATTGCAAATGATTTTGATACGGTTCCACACAAGAGGTTAGTGTATATAATAAAGCAAATTGTTCTCAGTAAAAATATTTGCACATGGATTGAAAACTGGTTGAAGGATAGACAACAGAGAGTTGGCGTAAATTGAACTTTCAAGAAAGCCTGAGCTCATTTGGAGTGGGACTGAAGATTTGTTGAAGGAATTTATCCAAAGCCTAAATAAGAACAAACAAAATCTCACTCTAACATATCAGTTGAGTAAAATTCAATTGGATTTTCTCGATATTACTATATCGAAAAACGACATGGGTGGGCTGGCAACTAGCATCTATAGAAAACCTTCTGTACCTCTACCAACACGCTACTTACTGTATGGTAAATAGCCATCATCCTAGGCACATTACGGATAATATTACGATAGGACAGTTCCTGCACCTTAGAAGGAACTGTTCCTCCTTATCCGAATTTAAGCTACAAGCCAAAGAAATGACAATAAGGTTCAAAGAAAGGGGTTACACAAATAAAATCATAAAGAAGGCCTACTACCGGGCACTCACATTTGAAAGAACAGTACTACTCGCTAATAAAAAAAGAGACAACAACGGATAACATAATAAGGTTTATTGGCAAATACAGCAGCCAATCACATGAGCTGAGACAGATTCTGCAACAGCATTGGCATGTCTTACAGGAAGATCAGGACCTGTGCAAAGTTCTCCCCATAACTCCGAGCATGTGTTGGAAACGCAGTGGTAACATTAGGGACAGACTTGTCCATAGTCATTTCCAAAACAAACCAAACAAAACCTGGTTGGGAGAAAATCTATTAGGTTATTACAAATGCATGAGATGCAAAGCATGTCCTGTTATGAGAAATGCAAAAACGTTCATGAATCTTACACAAACACAAACTTATCCAATAAAAGAGTTTATTAATTGTGAAACCTGTGGTGTAATTTATCTTATGACATGTGAGTGTGGGAAGCGCTATGTAGGGTAAACACACAGAGCATTTAAAACCCGTGTCCTTGAACATATTGGTAACATCAGGAATTCGGTAGATACTCCATTAGCCAGACATATTATTGAATTTCACCAAGGTAATCCCAATGTTATGAGTTTCATTGCCATTGAACATATTCAGCGAAATCCACGAGGAGGAGATTGGGACAAAACACTCCTCCAAAGAGAAAGTCGTTGGATATTTTTGTTACAGTCCCAGTCACCCTCTGGACTCAATGAGGGATTTCTGTATTCAGCATACTTTCATTAAATTAAACAATTACAAAGGACTACTGATATGGAAAAACACCAACCCCCCCCCCCCCCACCCCCTTGTAGGGAGAATTTCACCATATTCAACATGTGGGGATCCAGGGTATACAGGAGTAAAACAATTATGATCCGTATTGACCTTAGGGGCGGATCACCTTAAAGTACACACACTCCTACATTATAACATCCATTTATTAGTGATCCGTAGTATACCTACTTTTTCCCTCTGCTAGACCTTCCGTTAACCAAAGTCACTCAAATGCCTTATATACAAAAGGGATACTATTCATGAAAGATAGGTCCGTGACAATTTGTCACTTATGTCAGACCTGACACGATAGGGTCAATCCCACAGACTCATACCAATAGGAGCTAAGCGCTACCAATAAAAAGCCAAGTCAGGTATTGAGGAGCAGACTCCTCCCCCTGATGAAGCGCGAGCATCGCGCGAAACCTATGTCGGGTTAGTCGGACGTCACCAGAGTGACGTCACTGAGGAGCGGCGGCTCATGCGGTTGATTCAAAGACACACGGCTTGTATAATCTTTTTCCCTCTCTGCTGTTGGGGTTTGCCGCAACCCATATCCACACGAACCACTGTTGGTGATGTATAATTGTTCTTTTGAATGTGCAATACGCACGAGCACTTCCTGCATAGCTATATGTGTTGTAG
This sequence comes from Ascaphus truei, assembly GCA_036426205.1. NCBI lineage: Eukaryota > Metazoa > Chordata > Amphibia > Anura > Ascaphidae > Ascaphus > Ascaphus truei. Next base: position 7,234,513 of record CM071586.1, read on the forward strand.
GACTCACTGCTACATAACAGCAGGTTTTCACCAGTGGCTACACAGCAGTTACTTTTTGGTTAAAGACGAGTTGGTTACATTGTGGCACTTTGCATTGCCTAGTTCATCCTCATACAGGCATTTGCGTTGTATGTTCACTATATTGTGTCTATAGAGTATACATGTGTGATATTAGAGTTTCAGCAGGCTATTGGCTACTATGCTGCATGTATTGCCTGTTTGACATTTAATAGCCTATATACTCCAACGGTATTGCCAAGGTAAAACTGGTATAATTAGGTGTTGTCTACACAGACACCTCATATATAGTTAATCTATTGTGACAATATACTGTACATGCCTACTACATGTGTGGACCCTAACCTACAATATATCACATAATGTAACTCCAGCTTAAATAGCAACACCCTGTTTGTTGCATACGTATACCGCAGAGTCTTTGAGACCGTAGGAGGGGGAAGATAATTTTTTGTCTGTAGAAACCATGAAGTAACTTATCAGAACTTCCACAATTTCCCTACTCCACCGCTCCCACATGGGGATTTTAAACAACATTTTAAAACCTTTTTTTACTATTGAATGTGATTATTAGATGAATTAAAGAATTTTTTGTTTTTTCTTCGGTTCCATACCCTGACAGGGAACAGTGCGTAGCCTCTTGGTTATTAGGAGCAATATATTACATTATAGGGTAAGAGTGCAAATTACTAGGGTGCTTTACTCAATTCTTTTTCAGTTCTCTTGGTTGTAAATTGAACTTTATCAGGTCTGTGGTGTAGAGGTAAGGTTTGCTTAACTAGCATATGAAAGGTTCTGGGTTTTATTCCTGTATAAAATGGTATAATTAAAAATTTAAGTAATGATTTATAAATGATTATTTTATTTTTATTATATTGTATAATTTATAAATGAATAATAAAGAATAATAAATAATAATAAATAATAATGTATAATAATAATAATTATTAAGTAATAATTAATTATTTATTCATAATTATTAATTAAGTATCAATACTGAATGCTCATTAATAATAATTATTATAATTATTAATTAATAAGTATTAATAAATAATCAGTTAATAATAATTGTTATGAATTAATAATAATTGTTATTAATTAATAATTAATAATGAATAATTATTACTTTAGTATTAATAATAATACGCATTCATACTAATTATGAATCATTGTTAATTAATAATTATTATTAATTGATTATTTATTAATACTTAGTATTAAGAAATAATTATTAATTAGTAATAATTATTAATAAGTATTCAGTATGGATACTTAATACTTAATTAATAATTATTAATAAATAATTCATTATTACTTAATTATTTTTATACATTAATTTTTATTATTCATTTATAAATTATACAATATAATAAAAAATAAAGTGCTCTAAACCCACTCTGGTATTACCTCCTACTACCATCCTTGCATTTATTGTATACAATTTATTACATCATTTGCTTTTTTATTTAGCTTTGGTGGGATACTAGTGTATTGTAGGTGGGAATTCAGCTTGCCTTTCATTATTTAGTTAGGACTGTTATCTTTAGTTCCTTATTGTGAGGTTATCTGTCTCTATAGTTAGTTAGTATTTTGATACATTTGCACATGTTTTATGACACTGCTCTTTTGCTACACATACATCTGACTATATATGTTTTTACTCCAGTTTGCTTCTTATTCTTAACCGGACGGTTATTTTTCCATATGGGATCTTTTGACCCCATTGTGGAACTATTGTCAGGTTCTTGTATTGTATTGTATTGTATTGTATGTCTTTATTTATATAGCGCCATTAATGTACATACTGTAGTGCTTCACAGTAGTAATACTTGTGGTAATCAAATAAATAACAGATAATATAAATAACAGATCATGGGAATAAGTGCTTCAGACATAAAAGTAACATTAAGGAAGAGGAGTCCCTGCCCCGAGGAGCTTACAGTCTAATTGTTAGGTAGGGAGAACGAACAGAGACAGTAGGAGGGAGTTCTGGTAAGTGCGTCTGCAGGGGGCCAGGCTTTATGTATCATGTGTTCAGAATATCCACAGTGCTATTCATATGCTTCTTTAAGCAAGTGTGTCTTAAGGTGGGTCTTAAAGGTGGATAGAGACGGTGTTAGTCGGGTACTGAGGGGAAGGGCATTCCAGAGGTGTGGGGCAGTCAGTGCTGTGCAGTATATGTGTGTGTATATATGTGTGTATATATAGCAACATAAAAAGACAGTCCCAAAACAAGCACTCAAATCCAAAAATACACTGGACTAAACAATAGAAAATCAAAAGGCAATTTATTAATCATGAAACGATGGCAAAAAGAAACAGTGAGAGAACACAAAATATAACATATAATATAATAACAAACGGAAAAATCTACGGACATGAAAAGCCTTAAGTGTGAGAGAATATCAAACTCCAGTAATACCAAAGTAGGTAAAAGAACCCCGCATCTCACACTCCATTCTTCTCCTCACTTTTAAAGCTCTACACTCTTCTACCCCTCCATACATCTCAGCCCTAATTTCTCGCTGTGCACCATCCCGACTCTTGCGTTCTGCTCAAGGATGTCTTCTTTCTACCCCCTTTGTATCTAAAGCCCTCTCCCGTCTTAAACATTTTTCACTGACTGCCCCACACCTCTGGAATGCCCTTCCCCTCAGTACCCGACTAACACCGTCTCTATCCACCTTTAAGACCCACCTTAAGACACACTTGCTTAAAGAAGCATATGAATAGCACTGTGGATATATAGATAGATATATATAGATAGGTTCCTTACCGAGTAGATCCAGGATCCCAAGATCACGAGGCAAGAAGGAGACAGCCATAATAATCATTATGCCCCTGAGGAAGCCCTAGAGGAGAAACGCTTAGGGCAGACCCTGCAGACATTGCAGACATTGCAAACCGAGCAGAGTGAGACGCGCTGCAGAACGGAGTGGAGATAGTGCTGTGACGTCATCGGAGGTCGAAGTCTCGCGAGAATTGGAGCCGGAGCACGTGACGCGGAAGTAAACCAGGCTAGCATCAGTGCAGTGGACCGGACACCAAACTCTACGAGTGTGAGAGACTCAATTTAAACTCTCAACTGCTCGATATTATTTCACACCATGTGAGTGAGATACTGTTTGTTATTTTTTAGATAGTTTTTTACAATAAAAGGTTTTATACTATCTTTGTTCCATTAGATCCTCAACAGAGGGGAATATGTATCATCCCTGCGCACCGTTTGGTGGATCTGTTTAGACCAGAACTAACTGGTTACACATGCGTCACTCTGTCATCTCCAGTTAGGCGTCGTTTTCACTCAGTTAGAGGTTGCAGAAGAAGGCAGCAAGGGTAACATCTTGTCCATTAAAATATGTTTTTTTAAGGTGTGGTTCATTCTGATGAAGTGTAGAGTCCATAACCAATTATGGGGTTTGATGGAGTTTCGTAGCAGATGTGTCATTCAATCAGCCCCTTTTGGTTTATCCCAGCGTGTGACAATGGATATAGTGGGGCCTCTGCAGATCCTAAATCAGATGGGGAATATGTACATCCTCACCGTGGTGGACTTTGCCACAAGGTACACAGAGGCACTCTCATCCCAGAGGCGCTCTCCTCAGTAGAGGCTCAGAAGGCAGCGGGAACACTCATAAATATGTTTTCTAAGGTAGGTTTCCGTAGTGAGATCCTAACCAATTATAGGGTGCAGTTCAGAGTGCAAAGCCCTGGTCCATTAACCCCTACCTTGCCAGAGACATTCAGAACATCAGTGCCTTTAAACTCTCCCCTTTCAGAGCCCTCCCATGTTAAGCCTACAGTTAGGTCTGGAAATAATTGGACACTGACACAAATTTAATAATTTTGGCTCAGTACGCCACCACAATGGATTTGAAATTAAACAACCGAGATGCAATAGAAGTTCAGACTTTCAGCTTTAATTCAAGGGGTTGAACAAAAATATCGTATGAAACGTTTAGGAATTGCAACCATTTTCATACACAGTCCCCTTATTTCAGGGGCTCAAATGTAATTGGACAAATTAACACAATCATAAATAAAATGTTCATTTTTAATACTTTGTCAAGAACCTTTGCAGGCAATGACTACTTGAAGACTGGAATGCATGGACATCACCAAACGCGGGTTTTTCTCCTTTGTGATGCTTTGCCAGGCCTTTACTTCAGCTGTCTTCAGTTGTTGTTTGTTCGTGGGTCTTTCTGCCTTAAGTTTTGTCTTCAGCAAGTGAAATGCATGCTCGATCGGGTTGAGATCAGGTGATTGACTCGGCCATTGCAGAATATTCCACTTCTTTGCCTTAAAAAACTCCTGGGTTGCTTTCACAGTATGCTTTGGGTCATTGTCCATCTGTAAAGTGAAGCGCCGTCCAATCAACTTCGCTACATTTGGCTGAATCTGAGCAGACAATATATCCCTATACACTTCAGAATTCATCCGGCTGCTTCTATCTTCTGTCACATCATCAATAAACACTAGTGACCCAGTGCCTTTGTAAGCGATGCATGCCCATGCCATCACACTGCCTCCAGCGTGTTTTACAGATGACGTGGTATGCTTTGGATCATGAGCCGTTCCAAGCATTCTCCATACTTTTTTCTTCCCATCATTCTGGTACAGGTTGATCTTAGTTTCATCTGTCCAAAGAATGCTGTTCCAGAACTGGGCTGGCTTTTTTAGATATTGTTTGGCAGTCTAATCTGGCCTTTCTATTCTTGAGGCTTATGAATGGTTTGCACCTTGTGGTGAACCTTCTATATTTGCTCTCGTGAAGTCTTCTCTTTATGGTAGACTTGGATAATGATATGCCTACCTCCTGGAGAGTGTTCTTCACTTGGCTGGATGTTGTGAAGGGGTTTTTCTTTACCATGGAAAGGATCCCACGATCATCCATCACTGTTGTCTTCCATGAATGTCCAAGCCTTTTTGTGTTGCAGAGCTCACCAGTGCGTTCTTTTTTTTTTTCAGAATGTACCAAACTGTTGATTTGGCCGCTCCTAATGTCCCTGCTATCTCTCTGATGGGTTTTCTTTTTTTTTGCAGCCTAAGGATGCCCTGTTTCACTTGCATTGAGAGCTTCTTTGAGCGCATGTTGTGGGTTCACAGCAACAGCTTCCAAATGCGAATGTCACACCTGGAATCAACTCCAGACCTTTTACCTGCTTAATTGATGATGAAATAACGAAGGAATAGCCCACACCTGTCCATGAAACTGCTTTTGAGTCAATTGTCCAATTACTTTCGGTCCCTTGAAAAAGAGGGGGCTAGATATTAAAGAGATGTAATTCCTAAACCCTTCCTCCAATTTGGATGTGAATACCCTCAAATTAAAGCTGATTGGCTGCACGTTATGCCCATATTCATTATTTAACTGTAACTTGAATTTATTTTGGTACACAGCCTAAATAACAAAACTTGTATCAGTGTCCAATTATTTCTGGACCTAACTGTATATACTTTCACTTCCCCCTACAGTATCTGACATCTGGACTTAGCTGATCTCGTTTTCTCTGCAAAAAGATGGGAAACGAAACGAATGTGGTTGCATTTTGGGAGTAGAGCTTCACAGTGGAGAGACCGTGCAGAAAAGCACAACAGGGAACAGTGCAGAGTGGCATAGCAGAGAAACACAGCAGAGAGTCAATGCCGAGCAAAATGCAGAGTACATATGAGAATAAGATGGAAAAAGGTAAGGCAGGTAACAGAGCCCTTCCCCTCTTGGAGTGGTCCCAGCGTGTGACAATGGATATAGTGGGGCCTCTGCAGATCCTAAATCAGATGGGGAATATGTACATCCTCACCGTGGTGGACTTTGCCACAGGAACACAGAGGCACTTCATCCCAGAGGCGCTCTCCTCAGTAGAGGCTCAGAAGGCAGCGGGAACACTCATAAAGTGTTTTCTAAGGTAGGTTTCCGTAGTTGAGGATCCTAACCAATATAAGGGGTGCAGTTCAGAGTGCAAAGCCCTGGCCATTAACCCCTACCTTGCCAGAGACATTCAGAATCATCAGTACCTTTAAACTCTCCCCTTTCAGGAGGCCCTCCCATGTTAAGCCTACAGTTAGGTCTGGAAAATAATTGGACACTGACAAAAATTTATAATTTTGGCTCAACGCCACCACAATGGATTTGAAATTAAACCACCGAGATGCAATAGAAGTCAGACTTCAGCTTTAATTCAAGGGGTTGAACAAAAATATCGTATGAAACGTTTTTGGAATTGCAACCATTTTCATACACCAGTCCCCTTATTTTCAGGGGCTCAAATGTAATTGGACCAATTAACACAACAATCAAATAAATGTCAGTTTTAATACTTTGTCAAGAACCTTTGCGGCAGGACTACTTGAGACTGGAAGTGCATGGACATCACCAAACGCGGGTTTTTCTCCTTTGTGATGCTTTGCCAGGCCTTTACTTCAGCTGTCTTCAGTTTTTGTTTGTTCGTGGGTCTTCTTCTCTGCCTTAAGTTTTGTCTTCAGCAAGTGAAATGCATGCTCGATCGGGTTGAGATCAGGTGATTGACTCGGCCATTGCAGTATTCCACTTCTTTGCCTTAAAAAACTCTGGTTGCTTTCACAGTATGCTTTGGGTCATTGTCCATCTGTGTAAAGTGAAGCGCCGTCCAAATCAACTTCGCTACATTTGGCTGAATCTGAGCAGAACAATAATATCCTATACACTTCAGAATTCATCCGGCTGCTTCTATCTTCTGTCACACAATCATCATAACACTAGTGACCCAGTGCCTTTGTAAGCGATGCTGCCCATGCCATCACACGTCCTCCAGCGTGTTTTACAGATGACGTGGTATGCTTTGGATCATGAGCCGTTCCAAGCATTCTCCAACTTTTTTCTTCCCCATCATTCTGGTACAGGTTGATCTTAGTTTCATCTGTCCAAAGAATGCTGTTCCAGAACTGGGCTGGCTTTTTAGATATTGTTTGGCAGTCTAATCTGGCCTTTCTATTCTTGAGGCTTATGAATGGTTTGAACCTTGTGGTGAACCTTCTATATTGCTCTCGTGAAGTCTTCTCTTTATGGTAGACTTGGATATATGATGCCTACCTCCTGGAGAGTGTTCTTCACTGGCTGGATGTTGTGAAGGTTTTTTCTTTACCATGGAAAGGATCCCACAGATCATCCATCACTGTTGTCTTCCATGAATGTCCAAGCCTTTGTGTTGCAGAGCTCACCAGTGCGTTCTTTTTTTTTTCAGAATGTACCAAACTGTTGATTTGGCGCGCTCCTAATTGTCCTGCTATCTCTCTGATGGGTTTTCTTTTTGCAGCCTAAGGATGCCCTGTTTCACTTGCATGAGAGCTTCTTTGAGCGCATGTTGTGGTTCACAGCAACAGCTTCCAAATGCGAATGTCACACCGGAATCAACTCCAGACCTTTACCTGCTTAATTGATGATGAAATAACGAAGGAATAGCCCACACCTGTCCATGAACTGCTTTTGAGTCAATTGTCCAATTACTTTCGGTCCCTTGAAAAGAGGGGGCTAGATATTAAAGAGATGTAATTCCAAACCCTTCCTCCAATTTGGATGTGAATACCCTCAAATTAAAGCTGATTGGCTGCACGTTATGCCCATATTCATTATTTAACTGTAACTTGAATTTTATTTTGGTACACAGCCTAAATAACAAAACTTGTATCAGTGTCCAATTATTTCTGGACCTAACTGTATATACTTTCACTTCCCCCTACAGTATCTGACATCTGGACTTAGCTGATCTCGTTTTCCTGCAAAAAGATGGGAAACGAAACGAATTTGGTTGCATTTGGGAGTAGAGCTTCACAGTGGAGAGACCGTGCGAAAAGCACAACAGGGAACATTGCAGAGTGGCATAGCGAGAAACACAGCAAGAGTCAATGCCGAGCAAAATGCAGAGTACATATGAGATAAGATGGAAAAAGGTAAGGCAGGTAACAGAGCCCTTCCCCTCTTGGAGTGGTCCAGGGATTCCTAGCCCAATACCTCTAGGACTGGAGCAAGGATACAGAGCTTGACATCAGTAGGACTAGTACAGGAAAACAGAGCCAGTCATCCCTATGGCTGGACAGGACACAGAGCCTGGCACCTCTAGAATTGGACTGGGATACATAATCAGCACCTCTAGGCAGGCCTGGGAAAGGAGTCCCAGCTGTCCCCCCCTGTTGGTGGCCCTGCCTCTAGGACTGGCACACTCATAAAGAGCTTTGAACTTTTAAGACTGGAAAGGGTTACAGAAGCCATTATTAAAACCCCTTTTCCTTATATAACATGGAAAATCCATAACATATACACCACGTAGTGAAAAAATAAATTAATTGAAATAGTTGTGCTGTGTTAAAGGGTGAGTGTACTAGTGTGTGTGTGTGTGTGTCTGTGTGTGTCTGTGTGTGCGTGTGTGTGTCTGTGTGTGCGTGTGCGTGTGTGTGTGTGTGTGTGTGTGTGTGTGTGTGTAAGTGAGACTGGCACTACCACTGCCCATGCTGTATCTACACTTTGTATACAGATGTAGTACACGTTATTGCAACCATTAATGTAATGCATAGAGTTAATACTGGAGCATAATTGAATTAATCTGCAAACAATGGCTATAGATATAACACAGTTGTCATTTATCGAATTATTTTGTGTTTTGATTCATGTTAACATAGGTAATAATGTTTGCTACATCTGTACATCTCATAGTTACATAGTTACATAGTTACATGAGGTTGAAAAAAGACATGTGTCCATCCAGTTCAACCTATGCTAAATTTGGTCTATTGTAGTAAGAATCCAGAGATGTAGTTTTTTGCAGAGCACAGCCAAATGACATCCAATCTTGGTAAAAATGAAAAAAAATTCCCAAACAAACTCCAAATAGCCAGATCAATTTATTGTAAGCTCAACAGCAATAGGACTAAATGAACGCACCTACGCGTTTCATGCCGATAAAGTGCCTCGGCATGATATGCTACTGCTGGTGAAATCTCCTTTCCTCCAACCTTAAGGGATGACTCCGAGTCCTTTGTACTGCCTTTGGGATGAATAGTTCTTTTGAAAGCTCCACGTACTGTCCCTGAATATATTTGTATATAGCTATCATATCCCTTTCTTAGACGCCTCTTTTCTAATGTAAATAAATCTAATTTAGCTAGCCTCTCCTCATAAGTTAGATTGTCCATCCCCTTTATTAATTTGGTGGCTCTTCTCTGCACTCTCTCTAGTTCCATAATGTCTTTTCTAAGAAGTGGTGCCTAAAATTGTACTCCATATACAAGGTGTGGTCTACTTCCCTTACATTCATGGTGTAGTAGTGTGTGTGAGGGGAAGGCTGGCACTGCCACTGTCTTCTCTTTACCTGTGCTGGGTATACATGTCATGGTGTATAGTGTGTGTGAGGGGGAGGCTGCCGCTACCTCTGCCTGTACTGTACCTGTATTGTGTATACATGTAACAGTGTGCATGTGTGAGAGGAGGCTGGCACTCCTGCTGCCCATGCTGTGTAATGCTGTGTAATTGCATGGTGTAGTAGTGTGTGAGGGGGAGGCTGACACTTTATCACCTTGTCGCTCTTCCCTCAACCCCCAGCACAGACTCTAAACTCTGATGACGAGGACGAGTATGAATATGTGGATGTCTATACGCCAGCTGTACCCACGGAGGAGAGGAGAGGATTAGATCCGGGAGCCAGGAGGGAAGAGCTGGCATTGAAAAGTAATGTATATAGTATGGAGAATAGACAAAATTGATAAGGTGTCACACCAATGTACTTAGTGAAATAGTGTCTTTAAGTCCATTAAAGTGCAACCTTATCTATTTTGTCCATTATGTCCTCACTTGTTGTGGAATACAGTGCACCCATAGCAGCTATACTGTACATGAACTGTGAGTGCTCCTATCATTCCCTTTGATGTATACAGATGCAGCGGCCGTTATTTTAAGGAATCACGCAGTGTATACCTCGGAATACCCATGTGATGGCGCGGGATTGCTTCCAACCGTACCGCCTTAAGTCGCGAGTGCAGGCGAGTGCATAAAATGGCATTTTAGTGTTCTGGCTTTTAAACACCTGAAAATGACACAGTAGCACAGCAGCACAGTACTGTACACATTACAATTCATTCATTTCATTTCATTACATTGCATATAATTTCACACAATACATGAAATTAAAACAAATCAACCGCGCTAAACACGTGTGCCTGGGGCGATTGGCCGTGTTGCTGCCGCATGGAGTACAGCAGCGCACACGAAAACGGCGCGTGATGCCTTAAAATAACGGCCGCTGCATCTGTATGGAGAATATACAGTAAAATAGGTATATTTGTTCCTACATAGGACTGAACCTTTATCCAATGAACCATTATGGGTGAGAAAGCACTCATGATTCCTGTGACAAATGCCACAAGTACACACAGGTCTAGGGAACACCTGGAGTAGATTATTGAAGAACAGAAGGCAGCACTCTTCTTGACTGTGAAATAAAGTAGTTACATTTTAATATTTATCGTGTAAAATAAATGAGTACTTCAGTATTAGGGGATACCTTTTGTATTTGGACTAACAATTAATATTATAAGACAGGCTTTTGAGAGTTCTCTCTCTTCCTCAGGACAAGTAATACCGATTTATAAGAGATTCCATGAGTTTAACACAGATGTAAAATACAAGATAACAATCTAAGTCAGATGAGATAGAGAAGGAATAGAGAGGGATAGTAAATAAACACACAGGGCAATAAATGGATGAAAGGGGTAGTGAGAAATGTGGAGAGCATGTAGGACAAAACATTCATCAGCAGTGTTGGGGTGCAGTTGGGGGAGATGGGGTCACATTTTAAAATTAATATAGAGGTAGACAGAAATTTACAAAACATTCTGATAGTGTGTAAGAAACCTCACTTAAGTCTTAAGTCCTCTTTCGTTCGGTCTAAGTTCAATATGATTTTGAATTCAAATATTCTCCCTCCATTCTTGAGTGCTTTTAAAAATTCCTTTGAGGATTGGAATTGTTAAATTAGAGTATTTTTTTAATGATCTGACTTTGAGAAGGGGTGTCCCACTGGAGTGCAGTATCTCCCTTCCTCATGTTGTGTTATTGTTTTCTGTGTACAGTAAATTCATTCTGGTTTGATGTTTTGGACAGATTTCACCAATGTAGCATCCTTGGTCACATTTGCTACATTGAATCATATCTACCACATTCCTGGATGTGCAGCAGTATGAAAACCTGAAGAAACAAAGAACCCCAATGTGAGAGCACTCAATCACAGTGATATCACAGAATGAACACAGGCTAAACACACCTGGACAGACCTAATAAGGTAGAGTGGTAAGTATGGTAAGTTAAAAAACACTTTATTGGAGAGACATACAACTTACACACCATATCATACCATACTTACCACTCTACCTTATTAGGCCTGCCCAGGTGTGTTTACCCTGTGTTAATTCTGTGATATCACTGTGATTGAGTGCTCTCACATTAGGGTTCTTTGTTTCTTCAGGTATACATATCGAAATTCACCCCAGATTGTAGCACCTTCACACCTTTGTTCTAGAACAGCAGTCGTGAGGGTCCCTGTTCCCGTCACCCTTTCCCCTCCCCTTCCCTGGTTCGCCTGTGGAGCAGTATGATCCTTTAACATTGAATGTTCTGTTTGTGGCTGGCTGTGGGATCTTGGCATATGTTTGCAAAGTTTGCAACGTGTTATGTTCAATGGTCTTGTGCCATTCTCAGAATCCTTGAGTTCGTTATAACGTTTTCTGTTAACTATCTTCTGTTTGATATTTGTCGGTTGCCATAATGCAAGGATGGGCGGTTTGGGGAAATATTCTATTAATGTGTCATCCTCTGTCATCATGGGTCGCAGATCTTTGATTATTTTTCACATTCCCTCTAGGGCCGGGCTGTATGTGGCCACTTGTGCTATCCGTGAGGTTCTTTCTTTCTTCTTGTATTGAAGCAAGTGTTCTAGTGGGGCTTTGTGGTTGTTTTGCTAATAGCCTTCGGCTTATATCCCTTCTGTCTGAATGATTCAGTCAGGGTTGTGAGTTTTCTGTTCCAGTTTTTAGTGTAAGAGCATATGCAGTGATATCTTGTAGCCTGGCTATGTAAGATGGCTCGCTTTGCATAAGTGTGATTGAAGCTTTATATTTTCTTCATCCTCTGCCCATATTATGCATAAATCATCAATGTATCTGTAATATTTGTAAGGTTTGTGGAGGCATGTGGTTAGGAATCTCTATTCAAGATTTGCCATAGAAAGATTTATTTTGGGCTCTCAGTAGGAGTAATTACAAGACTAGCACAATGTCACGTTATTGAAAGATAGCGCAATGTTATGTTAACAAATTGTGACTTTAAGCCTTCGCAAATGAGATGCAGTTTGGACTTTGTTTTTGCATATAATTAGCTTTTTGGTTACCATGTTAACTCAGGGAACTTAAACTCCAGTCCTGTTTTAGCTAACGGTGCATTATTAGCCCTGATTTTGTCAAGATTTGTGGATCTGGACCTTAGTTTAAGTAGTTTCAGTTTTACCTTGATAAAGTTTCATGCTGGGACCAAAATGTTGATCCTGCACAATAACTTTTTAAAATTTGAAAACACTCCAGGGGAAGGCGGCCTTCTGTTCTTCATGAATCTACTCCATCTTTAATCCATTAAATGTGTCACTTGGTTCCTATGTGGGACTGACACTTTAACCCATTAAAGGTGTCACTGTCACTCTTGACAGTCCTAATAAGCTAGAAAGTAAATGATGATAAGGTTTAAAATTAATTAAAGTAGGTTAAACTGAGCTCACTTTAAAGATAGTTCATTATAGTGGGAGGGCAGTGTCAGTGGTTTTCACCTTTAAACATGTCACTGTCATTAGTTCACTTTGATCCAAAAAGGGTCTCTGGCCCTTGCCTGAGTTTGTCTGCAGAGCTGATGCAACTGCTGACAGTACATTATATGAGTTTCCCCATCACTTCTGCTTTTTAACATCGCTGCTTTGGAAATTCCTTTCTATTATTGTGCAATATATTAGATTAGATTATAGTATATTATAATATATTATATGATAGTATATTATAATATGATATTATATATATATAATTTTTTTTAGGATATTATACAATGGTATGTATGATTACAATATAATAATAATAATAATAATATTATTATATAATAATAATAATATAATATATTAGAGCAGGGGTGCACAAACTGGGGGGTGCAGGATTTTGCTGGGGGGAAGGGGCGCTCTTCCCTGAGGCATTTAAATGAATGCTAGGGGACCATGCGAGACCTCTGCAACTGCGATGACAACGCTGCGTCAAATGACTCCGCGGGGTCATGTGATGTGACGCGTCGTCATGGTAAAGCGAGTGAAATGATGCTGTGGGGTCACGTGACCCAGATCACTGGAGATGGGGGGTGCGAGTGCTGGGGCCGGCACACAAGGGGGGTGGGGGGCAGCAAAAAAAACTTTACGCATACCTGTATTAGGTATAGTATATTACATTTTATTCTATAGCATTATGCAGCTTCTGCTGCTGGTTTTAGATCACTTGCCTTAAGAATTCTGCACTAAAACCCATCCGGTGCGGTGAGATTTCTGCAGCCAGACTAATGGCCCATCGGATTAACACCACGAGGGTCTCTGCATTTGAATGGGACTCGCTTTGTGTGAATCTGCTGTGCTGGGTGTCCCATTCAAACACAGGGACCCCCGCTGTGTTAATCCGATGATCCATTACAGACTTCTGTGGACCATCTCACAGTTACTGAGAGATGATCACAGATTTTCCAAGGGAAGTAGTCTAAATCCGGCAGCTGCATCTGCAGAGATGTAGCAGACGTTATTGTTCCTTCTGGCGCGATGTAGCAGGAATGTTTGCTACATCTTTATATTATATTTTGTTATATCACAGTACATTATATTTTAATACAATAAATAATTGTATAGTATATTGCATTGTATCGTATTACATTATATTTCTCTAGCATTATAGCACATTGCGTCATATTACATTACACAGAATTATATTATATTACATTATATTTTATTAAATTGTAGTATATTAAAAAATATGTATATTAAGCTAAATATTATATTAACGTATAATATACTTTATTTTAGTGTATTGAAGTGTACATTACCTCTTCATTACACTCACTGTGACCAATGTCCATGTCTCCCAGTATGCCACAAACAGCCTCAGGACACAGGATGGAGCCCCCTGAGTCTCTCCTCCATAGGGCTCAACTAATAGGCTCTGGGGGGGAGGACCTCCTCCTTAATAATAATAATAATAATAATAATAAAAACAATAATAACAACAACTTTGTTTCATATAGCGCTTTTCTCCCAATGGTACTCAAAGCGCTTCACAGTTACAGTATAGTGCGCGGTACGCAGCACATAGGAATTTTTACTATCACTGTCCCTGCGCAGATGAACTTACAATCTATGATTTTGGTTCCTGAATGCGGGAGTCAAACATCTTTTTCCAGACCCTGCTCTTTATATCGGAAAATACATTTTTTTTTTTTTACTTTCTGGTCATCTGCGTACCAGTCCCAGACTGGATACATTATCACGCTGTCCTGTCAGATCCTGCTCTTTTCCGAGGTTTTGGTCCAAGCTGCAGATAGGGGGCACAAATGTTGAGATGATGTCACTGTGAGTTATTGCAGATTTAGAGAGGGAAATGTTTATGGAGTATAAATGCTATAACGCTTCAAACAGATGCATGTGAGGTTGTAAACGATGCGATTTGTAATACAGAATAGGGCCATTTGTTACATTTAATTCCATGATTTATGACCATGTCAAACTGTGCTGTTTGATAAGGACAAACTCGCAGCTACGAGAATAGGCTGCATAGTTTATTATCTTATATTATTTGTATATATATATATAGCAACTGTAAATATTACTGTATGCTCATTTGCATGTCTCAGACAGGTCTGCAACCCCGCCTTTCACCGTTATCACCCAGCACACAGCACTTCCACTTCAGCAAGGGATTCTGCGAAATGACATGCAAATAAGCACACAGTGCCACCTTTTGCCTCAAGCTCACATTACATGAACAACCCTTAAGCCATTGCATGTAATTTCCCAGAATCCCTTGCTGCAGTGGAAGTGCTGTGTGCTGGGTGATAATGGGGAAAGGCGGGGTTGCAGACCTGTCTGAGACATGCAAATGAGCATACAGTAATATTTACAGTTGCTATATGCTTTACTGTGGAGGGGTTTTGACGCTTTTTTACCCACCATAACCTTAATAATGTGTGGTGAAGACCTACTCTCAGTCTCAAACCAGCAAAGCCAGTACAACCAACCTCACACTGAAGAGACCCACAAGGTCGAAACAGTCTGTCTGTGAGTGGGTTTACTGGCTTTGCATCTCATTCTAGCCTATGTTTAAAAGCTGTGTTTAAATCAGCATGCAATGGCTTAAGGGTTGTTCATGTAATGTGAGCTTGAGACAAAAGGTGGCACTGTGTGCTCATTTGCATGTAATTTCCCAGAATTCCGTTTCTGCAGTGGAAATGCTGTGTGCTGGGTGATAATGGTGAAAGGCGGGGTTGCAGACCTGTCTGAGACATGCAAATGAGCATAGAGTAATATTAACAGTTGCTATATGCTTTACTGTGGAGGGTTTTTGTCGCTTTTTTTACCCACCATAACCTTAATAATATATATATATCGTTAAGTTATGGTGGGTAAAAAAGCACACAGTGTCACCTTTTGCTTCAAAACCATTTTCAACATGGTTCCCTATAGGCTTAAGCTTGCTGCATGGTCACAGATTTGAGCACAGCCAGGGTTAAGATGCATAGCCAGTAAACCCACCCACAGACAGCCGTTTCGACCTTAATGGGTCTCATCAGTGTAGGGTTGGTTATACTGGCTAGTCAAAAATTAAGCAATGAGGATGGGTTTTACCATAATGTACTTAGTGTGTGCTCATTTGCATATCATTTCCCACAATCCCTTGCTGCAGTGGAAGTGCTGTGTGCTGGGTGATAATGGTGAAAGGTGGGGTTATATATATATATAGTGATATCATCACTGTCCTCTAGTGGCTGAATAGGGCAGCTATAGGACTTTTGCAGCACACAGAGTTAATCCTCTCTGGAATAGCTGTTCACCTGCTGGCTAATTAATCAGGATGGACTCCCTCAGTTAATAAGGAAGTGTTTAAGGCAAACACAGAGTGATGCCAGAGAGAGTGAGAGACTGTTTTCCCCAGAGAAGGGGGGAGATAGGAGTGCTTCTCAGCTGCTAAGGCTGGTTACAGGGGAACCTACAAGGAGAGTTTCTCTGGGCTCAGTTCCCCTACGTAGGAAAGGATGAGAAAGCCTGTGCTGATGCAGTGATGTCTTGTCATGCTGTGCCCACCACAAACTAGACGAGAGCCTCGGTTCTGAGGTGGGAGTAGGGATAACACCACCGACAGGCTCGGGGGTCCGGTCTGGAGTGCGGATAGTTGATCTCGCCGGGTAGGGAGTGGACAGGGTAGAGTCGTCGTAATACTTGCCAAAGGTGAGGGTAGGAGAAGTCCAGAATGTAGTAGGTACTAGTCGCTGGGGTCAGTGCAGGAGAAGGTAGAGTGGTCGAGGTCCAAGAGCTGAGTTCAGGGTAGGAGAGTTGTGGAGGGTCGAGGATAGCCAAGGTCAGAGCTCCAGAGAAGCGGTGGTCCAAAGACAAGCCAAGGTTGGTACACGGGAGATCAAGCAAGACAAGGCAGGATACTAGAAGACAGGAGAGGTAAGCACAGGAACAGGAAGCTTATGCTCAGCCGATGTGCCAGTGGCACTGCTGAGCCTAAATAGGTGAAGCAGTCCAATCCAAGGAGGAGGCGGAACCGGGGAGTGCCAGTGCGGAGCCTGCCATAGGCTAAGGTAAGGAAGCCAGGTGGAGGTGTTTGGGGCAATCAGGCTCTGTTGCCACGGAGCTCGGGTGTGTCGCGCGCTCGTCACGCACAGAAGATGCGTGCTGCGATCCGAGGACGGGAACTCCCGCTGTGGCATTTGCCTGTGTGCACCCGCGTGAGGGCGCTGTCCGGCGTGAGGAAGAGCCGCGCGCATGCGCGGAGCAGGCGGGAGCGTGCGTGAGGCCGCGCGAGTCCGGAGCAGGTAGGAGAGCCGTGCGCCTGTGTGTGGCGGCGCGCGGCACCTGGCTCCTGACACGTCTGCTCTGGAGGACTTACAAACAGATAAGCAAAAACTCTTTGTTATTGCTGTGTGCAAAGACGTGTAGATTGTTGCATATGCCAGGGCATGTTTTAGCTGGGTACTAGTATAGTTGGCCAGCGTTCTTTAGAGAGGGCTGAAGAAAAGTCAGTTAGTTTCCCTAACGAAAATAGGATTTGATTTTATTATTTGGCTTTCTTAAAGGGACAGTGGGCCTGTTGTATGATTTAATCCCTGTAAACAAACCCCTGCATAGAAAATATAGTGTTTCCGGCCTTAAATTGGTACAAAAGTGACTGCAACGTGGAGTGGGCATCACAATATATAAAAAAATTTTGTGTGTGTCACGTGGATATATATTTCATAATGGGGGGACGATGTGTTTTTATTGTTGGTGTGTGTGTGTGTGTGTGTGTGTGTGTGTGTGTGTGTATATATATATATATATATACACATCAAACACAGAATCAATTAACCAATCACCATCACCCAATTAAAATAACACAAGAAACCTGCAGCTCTGACGTCATGTGTTGACTAAGCTTACATAAGATACCACCATACTGCTTCACTGATCACCCAGCTGTGTATTGCGTCCATAGCAACCCCTCTGTATATGGCAGGTTGACGGAGAGACTGCCTGTGGCCATCTGCGCATGTGCATCTAAGCGCAGTGTCCTGCTCTATGCAAATGCTACCCCCACCAGATTGCTGTGCTAGCAGAGGTCTGATCAAGATTAAGTTACTCCCCTGTCACGGGGAAGTGTGCCAATGCATTAGGGAGTGTACAGTATCAGCATGTAAAGGCTGCTGCTTACCTCGTATCCCCTCGTCAGTGTAGCCGATCGCAACCTGCGCATGCGCATTGCGGAGGCTTCCCATGGTTGTCATGGATACCAAAGTGCCCTGCTGCACATGTTCTACAGCGAGTCTGAACTCTGATTTATATGACAGGGGCAGCAGGGAGTGGGTATCTAAATAAATATAACAGGTTGTGCCATACATAAGTGACACATAATAAAACCAGGGACATATAGGTGTGGGGGAGTGTGTGGGGGTGGTGAGACTCATGATGGAATGAATGTACTAGAGGGCAGAACCAGACAGTCTGGCACAACCTGCTTTATTTCTTTTCAACATTTAGTGCTGTCTCTTGTTTACCAGTCCTCGGAACGGTAACGTATAACTATATTATCTATATGGTGCCAACTGTCTCATCTGACTATATATATATACACATATAAATATATATACACATATATAAACATACATATATATATATAAACATACATATATATATATATAAGATCGTGATGATACCTATGGACATGTGCGTGTGTGGACTAATCACATTAATTTCACTGATGTGCTTCATGATATAATATCCTCTGTTGTTCTCCTTTGCTTAGAAGTCTACGCATATTTATTCAGTTAATTATTTATTTGTTTACATGCAGGTTCTACTTATTGTGGTACTCCCATATGCACTTATGGTTCACATGACAGAGTCTGGTTCTGCCCTCTAGTAATGTCAGTACATTCATTCCATCATGATCCTCACCACCCCCACATACTCCCCCACACCTATATGTCCCTGGTTTTATTATGTTTCACCTATGTATGGCACAACCTGCTTTATTTCTTTAGATACCCACCCCCTGCTGCCCCTGACATAACAATCAGAGTTCAGACCCGCTGTAGAACATGCGCGGCAGGGCACATTGATATCCATGACAACCATGGGAAGCCTCCGCAATGCGCATGCGCAGGTTGCGATCGGTTACACTGACGAGCGGATACGAGGTAAGCAGAAACCCCTACATGCTGATACACTCCCTAATGCATTGGCACACTTCCCCCGTGACAGGGGAGTAACTTAATCTTGATCAGACCTCTGCTAGCGCAGCAATCGTGGCGGGGGTAGCATTTGCATAGAGCAGGACACTGGGCTTAGATGCGCATGCGCAGATGGCCACAGGCAGTCCCTCCGTCAACCTGCCATATACAGAGAGGGGTTGCTATGGATGCAATACACAGCTGGGGGATCAGTTAAGCAGTATGGAGGTATCTTATGTAAGCTTAATCAACACATGACATCAGAGCTGCAGGTTTCTTGTGTTATTTTAATTGGGTGATGGTGATTGGTTAATTGATTCTTTGTTTGATGTATATATATGTGGTGAACTGTGTCATTCTCCCTTTGTATCCCCCTGAGGAAGGTCCCATTCTGTAGGACCGAAACTTTGGGCTTCTGGATTTAATTTTGCTATCACTAACACACTTTGATTTTCAACATTGAGTGCTGTCTCTTGTTTACCAGTCCTCGGAACGGTAACGTATAACTGCATTCTCCATATATGACGTGCACCTGTGGCTTACCAGCACCTATTGGAGTGCCAACTGTCTTATCTGACTATATATATATATATATATATATATATATATATATATATATATATACAAAAAAGGTGTCGTCCTGCGCTAATCAATTATCATGTGTATAGGTAATAAAATGTAACTCTGTGCTCACCACAAACAAGGTAGGACCCCGGGACTGAGGTGGGAATGGGTATAAACGCCACCCAGAGACACAGGGGCACGTCTGGAGTGTAGATTGGGCGGGTTGGAGAGGTAAGAGTCGTTATACTTGCCAAGGTCACAGTAGGAGAGGTCCAGATCGTTGAAGGTACTATTAGCCATAGCTGGGGTTAGAGAATGGAGAGTAGTCATTGTCCGAGTGCCGAGGTCAGGGTAGGAGAGATGCGGAGGGTCAGAGATAGCCGGGGTCAGTATTCCAGAGGTGCGGAGTCCAAGAGCAAAGTCGGGTCGGTAAACAGAGAGCAAGGTTCGGCAAGGCACGGCAAGACTGTGGAGGCAAAGAACAGATAAACACAACAGAACATGAATCTATGCTCAGCCAAAGTGTCAGTGGCACAGCTGAGCATATATAGGCAGGACTGTCCAATTCTATGGAGAGGCGAAGCAGAGGCACGGCCTCAGTGGAAGCAGTGATTCGGCTATAGTAGGTGCAGGAGACAGGTGAATGTGCTGAAGCTGATTAGCTCTGTTGCCACAGAGCTTTGGCGCGTTGCACAAGCATCACGTGCACGCGACGCATGCTGTGGATGCGTGGTGCAATATGGAGGGGGAACTTTCCATTGCAGTACCTGGTGACGTCACTGGTGTGCGCATGCGCACTGTGCGTCCTGCGGATGATGTTCCCTTGAATGAGCCCCGTGCGTGAATGGAGGTACGGCTGGAGTGCGCCGAAGGTGACGTGACTCCCAAATCCTTACATAAACAATGTGAGTGCAGGTATATACAGGTATACATACTCTAAAAAGTGTAACAATATGGGACTTTTTACCCTATTGGAGATTCTGTAGTCCCTGCAAGTGACTGCACAGCGTTACACCTAGTTTGGAGGTTCCAGCTGCTACTCCCGCTCCGTTGTCGTGAGTGTCTGGAGGGGAGACAGGATAGTCCGCCACTTGGGATGCCAAGGGACAAAAGAACTGGGTCTTATTTTACTATTGAGTAAATTTTTTCCCATTTGGCCACATAGTGGTTGATTTTTTAACATCCAGGTCCACAGAAATACCTGGTTGTCTAATTTGGACAGGATACATTATACAGTCTGGCCACTTACTTTGAAGTCCTTCCAGATATTTGATAAAGTCTGGTTTGCTGTTTTTACATCTTCAGTGAATTTGTATTTTTTATATCTACACCATCTTATTGAAATATTGATATTTATATTTATTGTGTGCCTACATATGAGACTGCCCCTGGTCTGCACATGACCACAGTGTTAATTGTTTTCTATGTCCTTTTTCTTGTTGCTCACCTCCCAATTTTTGTGAGTGAACATTGTCTTTGTTGTTCATTATATTTTCCTCCATTTTATGAACTTTCTATTTTTGCGTATCTATGTATCTATCTATCTATCTATCTATCTATCTATCTATCTATCTATCTATCTATCTATCTATCTATCTATCTATCTATCTATCTATCTATCTATCTATCTATCTATCTATCTATCTATCTATCTATCTATCT
>CM071586.1:7255798-7337585 GCA_036426205.1 Ascaphus truei
ATCTATCTATCTATCTATCTATCTATCTATCTATCTATCTATCTATCTATCTATCTATCTATCTATCTGTCTGTCTGTCTATCTATCTATCTATCTATCTATCTATCTATCTATCTATCTATCTGTCTGTCTATCTATCTATCTATCTATCTATCTATCTATCTATCTATCTATCTATCTATCTATCTATCTACAAACAAACAACAGGTGCACTCATAGTGTAGTAAAATTTAAAAATGTATATGGAACTGAATAAAATATAGATTGCGCACTCACAAACATATCAGGAACAAAAGGATATATGAGATAAAATCTCAAACGTCAACGATGACTGCAGGGTCCCAGCAAAGCTTCGGATGTCCGTCTGAGGTCACAACCATATACTGCAGGGACCGGTAAATACGTGAGTACCTTCCTTGTACCGGATGTGATGTGTGCGCTTCCTCACTCCGGTCCCTCTGCTCACTGAGATTAGTCTCTGGCTGTCAAGACCTCGCGTAGCCTGCAACCTCACAGGGATCTCTTGGATTGGCTGTAGCTTCTCCCAATGGGGACTCACTGCTTTGGCTGCACTCTCAATGAAAGAGCTATACGGTCCCATTTGTTTGATCGGGCATACAATAATATGAATACAAACGTCGAATATACTAGCACGTACTCCAAAACACACCCTGCACGTTTCGTCTTTTGGACTTCGTCAGGAACCCCCTGACGAAGTTCAAAAGACGAAACGCTGTGGGGTCATGTGACGTCCATGGAGACACGTGGACCGAAGCCTAGTAAATGAGTATACAGAGGCCTCTCGCCCCCCCCCAAAAAAAGCCCCCACCCAGTTTGCACACCCCTGCATAAAGGTACTGTACAGCAAAATTACAGCATGTTACTGTATACTGTATACTGCAGTATTTTATTGTCCTTTATTCACAGGGATTCTTTTTTGTTTCTTACATGGTGCTGCCATCTAGTGCTGATTTAAGTAAATAGTTTAGTATGCATATACTGTTTCTGTTTTCTACTGCATGGATTTAAGTTGCGACTTTCAGTCTAGTCCCGCTCCAGACTCCGGAGCTATGCAGTCTTAGGCCTTGAGCACACGCAGCGCTATGCGACGTGCGCTCGCTTTCGTGCGTACACTCGTCACTGACCCCTGGCGGCCAATGGTAGTGTTCATTGTTGAAACTACCATTGGCTGCAAAGCTAGGCGTCGCACTGCTGCTGTAGCTGGAGTCTTTCAAAAGTGTGATTCCAGGCTGCAGCAGCGCAACGTCAGTTTCAGCAGCCAATCAATATGCAGAGGTTTTCATTGATTGGCTGCTAAAATTGCTGGGAGACTGGTGACAGGGGGGACGGGGGACGGGGTTTATTATTTTATTTATTCTCATTATTACATTATTTACATTATATTACATTATTTTTATTTCATTATTCATTTTTCCGCCGCCCGCCCGCTCCCCGAAACCGGCCCGCTCCCCCGAAACCGGCCCGCTAACGGTTAATGACTTCTATTAACATATTTTCCAGGCAGTGGCAGATTTCCCAGTAGGCCCGGGCGCAGGGCGGCAAGAAATTTGGGGACGCCAATTTCCCTTCCTCCTCCGTAAATATACAGAGGCCCTGCTCTCTTCCCCACTGATTGCCAGGGAGAGTGTGGGGTCTCTGCAAAGTTATTACCTTCTCCATCGTGCCACCCTCCCTCTTCTTCAGCGTTGCGGCATCAAATGACGCTGCAACGTCACAAGGCATCGCGTTGCCACGTTGTGTTACAGAATATTATATTACAGTGTAATATAGTATGTAACAGTGTTTCCCCCCTCCACCCCCCAATCGCAGATCGGGGCCATTACTGGGTGTTTGTGGTGCATACCTGCTGGTAACAAGAGGGCTGAGTCGTCCGAGGTAACTTTGGGACACGGTAACAGGCTTCTGGGGTCCATACCCCACGAAATACAGTGCAGCGCCTCCATCTGCCATAGGCATTACTGAGCAGCAATGGGCTTTGCCTTGATAGGGGATTCGACACATAGTCCTTGTGCGGTGCCCAACCCGCGGTGGTAAATACATCCCGGCGTCCCAGAGATGAGTCCTCTTTGCAGGTCATTTTCAGGCTAGCCCTGCGTTCGATCATAGGGGCCGATTCACTAAGCTGCGATAAGTGGCTTTAAGAGCGTAAACTACCCTTTAAGCCCGATAAAGGCTGCAGTGTGATTCACTAAGCAGTGATAACTGCGCTTTATAGCTCTTAAAGATAAAATGTAGGGAAGCTGGAACCAAAGCCTCACATAGAAATCAAGTCTCTTCAAAAATGTCATGGGACTGCTAATATAATGTTTGTGATACCAAAACAAGCTTCAATAGAAATACAGAAAGCCAGTCCTGTCTATATAGACAGAAAAAGAGAGAAAGCGCACGCCCCATAGCATAATACTGTATAAAATTTATTAAAACAAGGAAAGGGAATGGGGGGTGGGGGGGGTAGGAATCGCACTCACAAGATGCAAGTAGTTAAAAGGCAATTTGTGATTATATCACCACCATCCGGTTCTGGATACTGCAACACGTCTCCGTGGACTCCTTCAGGGCTGCCAGACACGATCACCAGGGACCAGATGTTGAAAGGCTCCGTTCGCTGTCTGTATAGAGTCCAAAACTAATACACTTAAGGAATGTCCTATCAGCCCTTAGAAAACTAGTCCCCATTATAATTAGCATATATGTTATGTATCAGCTTAATTTAATACCACTCAGGTTTTATTAATCCACCCGATCACGGGTGTGCTGGCAACGGGACTGGCTATTTAGGGCAGGACGACTGATTTTCTTTTGACATCAGCCCTTTGAGAAGTACGGTCAGGTGACGAAACGCGTTTAGGGTACTGATAGAGCGCGATTACGTCATCACGACGACGCCGCGCCGCCGCGCAGCAGCTACAACAAGCGCTGATCGGGGAATACGATTGGCGGCCATTGGAAGTGCGAGCTGGAGTTTTGGACTCTATACAGACAGCGAACGGAGCCTTTCAACATCTGTCCCTGGTGATCGTGTCTGGCAGCCCTGAAGGAGTCCACGGAGACCGTGATGCAGTATCCAGAACCGGATGGTTGGTGATATAATCACAAATTGCCTTTTTAACTAATTGCATCTTGTGAGTGCGATTCCTACCCCCCCCAACCCCCATTCCCTTTCCTTGTTTTAATAATTTTATACAGTATTATGCTATGGGGGCGTGCGCTCTCTCTCTTTTTCTGTCTAATAGATATCTGTGGAGTTGGGTTACCCCCGTGTGAGAGCAGCCTAAAGACCCCTTTCAACACAGACACAGAAACCTTATCATCATGGACTAATTATGGAAGGACTGGTTGGAGTTTTTTATTTTGTGTTTTTCTTTTTCTTTTTTTTTTTGCTAGCACGTTATGCACTGTTTTGTTACTTTACGGTGTGGTTTTAATAGTATGCCACTAAGGTCACATTAGTTTAAGAGATATATTAATATTTTATACATTATTCACTTTCACAATTTTTATTCTTAATTATAGTTATATTAAAAAAAATTTTACATCACAGAGTTGATATTTTAGTTTTTTGGCGCCACACTTTTTGTTTTTTTTTATATATATATAATATATATATACTAGTTTAAGTTGAGGTGGGTAAAATAGTGACAAAAAACCTCCATAGCAAATGGAATATACTGTATGCTCATTTGCATGTCTTGGACAGGTCGCAACCCCACCTTTCACCATTATCACCCAGCACACAGCACTTCCACGTGCAGCAAAGTGATTCTCGGGACGGTGACATGCAAATGAGCACACAGTGCCAACTTTTGCTTCAAAAACAAAACATGGTTCCCTATAGGCTTAAGCTGTGCTGCATTTCACAGCTTTGAGCACCGCCAGGATGTTCAATTGCAGTGATAGCCAGCAACCACCCACAGGAAACAACGTCTTACAACCTAATGGGTTCCTCAGTGTTATAGCGTTGGATTATACTGGCTGTGCAAAACAGTGAAGCAAGGGGCTAGGTTGTTGCATATTTTTAGGGATGGCATGTGGAGCTTATATGGTAAGTATGGTGGTTATAAAAAAGGTGACAAAAACTGCTCCACACAAAGCATTATAGCAAATGGAAATATTACTGTGATGGCTCATGTTGCATGTCCATGTGACAGGTTTGCTGCCACCCTTACCGGTCTCAACCATTATCACCCAGCCAAGAATACATGAAGAAAAGCGCACGGAACACAAGAGAGACGAAAAAAGAAGTAAAAACACGCCCAGACCAACAGCAACCTCCATCGCTCTGACATAACAATAAGACAGTCCCGAACCCTACGCTGTACCCCATTGGTGATAAGGTGCCGTGAAACTCAGATGGATACGCGCCGCCAGCGGGAATGGGGCACGAAACGCGACCCAGCACCCCGCATCGTTCGGCTTGGCCAACAACTGCAAGAAAGATTTATCACCCCCATCACATGGACACTCATTGTCCCAGAACAAATGAACCTGCCCGATGAGATAACCCCCAAGTCAGGCAACGTGGGATTTAACGCTAGGACCCGAGAGGATCCAAACAAAAAAGAGGGAATCGCCAACACGAGCGCTAGTGCTTGAACCGAAGATGAAGCCTGGAGGCTGGTCCGCCACTGCCCTGATGGGGAGGCTAACATCCGTACGTTTGCCGCCGCCGCTTTGGAGTACCATATTAATCTAGATGATGAAACACAAGGGAGATGGGATTGATTTACGATTTCAACAAACTATATAGACGACGGTATTGCTCCGCAATGCAGGATATGGGGTCAGTCGGCGTGGCAGAGTTATTGGGGCCCCAATTACGCGAAATTGGGCAACTGCCGCAGAAGACTTGGCGAGGAGTAGTCGGGTGGGGAGCGGATGTAGGGTCGGATAATCGAGAGTAGAAGAAGAGACAAGGGGAAGAAGTGGGAGGGGGATGGTGGACAACTCTGAAACCAAGCACTATATCTCTCTTGGTCCGCTCGCCCCAACCCTATTCCGAGCATAATTGACTGCTTTCTCGGGGAAGACTAAAGTTTTCCCCCGATAACCGAAATGCCTCGAGCCCCCAAAGGACACACGTCGCGCCCGTACCCAGCCGCGGTGCGGAAGAGGCGGGAAACGTAATGTGAACACAAACAACCCTGAAGACGAAGAAACGGACCCGCCGTCATTCCGGAGAAATCGGGAATAAGGATCCCCGCCATCCCACACCGCGGAGGTGGGCCCCACCAGGTGATGGAGACTTCGAGCGCGGGACCGATCACATGCTATTATGGAAGTCGCGGATTGGATGCAGCCCCAGACCTCCCACTACAGAACTGGCTACCGGGCTCGCCGGCCCACCCTAGCCCGAGGCCTGAGCCAACAACCAGCTGGCCATACTGTGAACATACCAGGCCCCGACAAGGCCCACCCACAATAGACTGTACCGCCAAAGGTGCATAGCCCCCTAGGAGTTAGCGTGGGACGTCGGACGCATTTCGCAGCGAGAAAAATAAAGAGGAGAGAAGCAGAGAAACTAGAAAGGATTACCACTGGACTCACCGATCCACTGTTCAAACCACCACTAAGAGCCCCTAACGCAGTGTGGATATGAATACCCACCCTCTCTATCGATACCGACATTGGGCAGGTGTGTGTATATTCCCCTCTCTTCCTCAAGGACTACCGAGGGACGCAATCGGACCGCCGGAAAAGTCCCAACCCGCACGAGGCCCAGCCCGTTCGGGGAGCTTAACCGCGCAAAGTCACTATCCCCCCATGAATACACCCTCAACAGGACAACCAGACCTTGACGACCGCCCACAACGTTAACGACATAAAAATCAGGGCACCGTTGCGCCCGACTGGCGGGACGAAGGGAGCATAAATACACGCTGACGGCAGATAAACGCCAAAGAAACAACCAAAGAGCATGTGGTAACCAAAGACCTAAACAGTACCGACAGATTAACCTGCGATTATCAACTCCTAGGGGGGGGCGCCGTGGTAGAACCTAGGCGCCCATGCCAAATCCTATTCGTCGTCCTAAGCGCCACTGCACGAACTGCACGCTCCCCGCCGGCAGACCGCCCTTGAAAGATAGAGGTAAGGCTAACAGAAGACCTAAGGCACCACGACGCCCTAGGTACTGTTTCGATTCACGCAGAGGACTAGACAGGATCGGTAAAGGATCGGTACGCGTTGCGTGTCCCAATTTCCCTCAGATAGGCGAAACGTTAGGTCCTCCGCCTTCGGGCGTTGTAGGCTTACCTCCTGGTCCTCAAATTGGGTGAGGAGTAGTGAAGAATCCCTCCTTGGTTGTGTTTTTAACGCTCTGCGGTGGTGAGGTAGAGGAGGCTCCTCTTCCTTCGCAGAAGAAGAACACTATGCTTAAACGGCATGCGTGGTAGTCTGATTTTTCCTCTCGTGGCACAGCAGTACCCTAGGGGCTAAAATGTTATGCCCTGCCGGCTACTCTGGGTCTCCCTTCATCCCGAGGGAGGAAGGACAGCGCCCGGACCTTAGCCGGACACACACCAACCGCGGCAATACCGGATTCAGAGGCCTCAAAATAAACCAGGTATAGATAAGTGAGAAAGAAATATTGACAGACGGACCACCACCATAGCCGACCGTAGCAAAAAGGAAACACCACCGAGACCTCGGGTTCACACGGAAGGTTATCGGGGCAGAGTGGCTGTGATGAAATCAGGGAAGGATGCAGAAGTACGAAAAGATAATAAGCCTAATGGCCAGCCAGTCTGCAGCCGCGATTCTATGGGGACCGCGATTTGGGAAAGAAGGGAACCAGGAAGAAACAAATCTTCCAAAGGCCCGCAAAAAGACCAATCCGCCGGGAGCGGTTGACGTATGGGTGTATATTTCACTCGCCTTCCCTCAGATACCTCCTTAGGGATCACGTCGTGTATTCTTATTTTCCCTCTCTGGCTCAGATTCCATGTGCGCAGTTGTGGAGATTTCCCTTCTCTATCTCAGATACGCCGGAAACTGTGTGTAATTTCCTTCTTTCTCAGACACCCTGGGCAGACTGTGTATATTTATCATCTACTATCTCACATACCACGGGCAGTGTGTATATTTCCCCATCGCTCTCTCAGATGAGCTTTACCCCAGGCAGCGTGTATATTTCCCTTCTGCTTCTCAGATACCAAGGGCAGTTGTGTATATTTCCCCTCTCCTCTCTCAGATACCCAGAGCCGTGTGTTATATTTCCCTCTTTATCAGATACCCACGGGCACAGTGTGTTGTATATTTCCCCTCTTTCTCAGATACCCCGGACAGTGTGTAATGATTTCCCTCTTCTCAGATAATCTCCGAGGGCTCAGTGGTATATTTCCCTCTTTCTCAGATAGACCGGGCCAGTGGTATATTTCCCTCTGTCTCAGATTACCACGGGCAGTGTGTATATTGTACCCCTCTTTCAGATACCACGGGCAGAGTGTGTATATTTCCCTTTTTCAGATACCCCTGGGCAGTGTGATAATATCCTCTCTCCTCACTACCCACCCGCGCCAGTGTATATATTTTCCCTCTCTCTCAGATTCCCAGTGCAGTGTGTATATTTCCCTTCTCTCTCTCAGATACCCCAGGCAGTGTGTATATGTCCCCTCTCTCTCAGATACACCAGGTATATTTCCCCTCTCTATTAGATACCCCGGCAGTGTGTATATGTCTCTCCTCTCTCTCAGATACCCCGGGACCCCGGCAGTGTGTATATGTCTCTCCTCTCTCTCAGATACCCCGGGCAGTGTGTATATTTCCCCCCTCTCTCAGATACCTCGGGCAGTGTGCATATTTTCCCTCTCAGATACCCCATCAGTGTGTATATTTCCCTTCTCTCTCTCAGATACCCCGGGCAGTGTGTATATTTCCCTTCTCTCTCTCAGATACCCCGGCAGTGTGTATATTTCCCTTCTCTCTCACATACCCCGGGCAGTGTATATATTTTCCCTTTCTCTCAGATTCCCAGTGCAGTGTGTATATTTCCCTTCTCTCTCTCAGATACCCCAGGCAGTGTGTATATGTCCCCTCTCTCTCAGATACACCAGGTATATTTCCCCTCTCTATTAGATACCCCGGCAGTGTGTATATGTCTCTCCTCTCTCTCAGATACCCCGGGAAGTGTGTATATTTCTCTCCTCTCTCTCAGATACCCCGGGCAGTGTGTATATTCCCCCCTTCTCTCAGATACCTCGGGCAGTGTGCATATTTTCCCTCTCAGATACCCCGGCAGTGTGTATATTTCTCATCTCTCTCTCAGATACCCCAGGCAGTGTGTATATTTCTCCACTCTCTCGCAGATACCCTGGGCAGTGTGTATATTTCTCCTCTCTCTCTCAGATACCCCGGGCAGTGTTTATATTTCCCCTCTCTCTCTCAGATACCCCGGGCAGTGGGAAGCAGAGCATAAAGGACCGGCTGATACAAGTGCTAGTGGTTCTGCTGAGCCTCATGTTCCTGCTCTGGATAATCCCGACCAGCCTTGTATTCAAGCACTGTAAGTATCAGAGAGATGCTCTGCGTGGGTGAGGTAGATGCTTTGCATGGACAGGAGAGATGCAATGGAGGGGGGGTTAGATGCTCTGCAGTATGCTCTGCTTTCGAGAGAAGGTTCTGCATAGTTACACGATGGCCTGCGTTTCTGACACACTGCATGGGTATGTAACACGGGCTTTGCATCAATACGCAATGCTCTGCATGCTCATGTAGTTCTCTGCAGGCTTTGCATGGATGTGCAATGCTCTGAGCCTTCTGCACGGTTATATGATACTATGCACTAATACTTGATGTCCTGCCAGCCCTGTACAGTTCTGAAATGCTCTGCAGAGCTCTGCATATTTACACAATGCTCTGCATGCATATGCAATGCTCTGCTAGGCTCTGGTTTTACCCGGTGCTCTACTCTTCCCCTTGTCAGATTCCAGTGTCTCTAAGGAAATGTTGGAGCTGAAGAAAAGCATTGCAGAGACACGACAGAACGGTAATTACCCCCTCAAAACTCCACAATGGAAGAAGCCCCAAACTGTTCACATTATACACACAGGGGCAGATACTACATACTACCCCCTCACAGCGGCACCTCTAATAGGATAAGCTATGCCTATAAACTCATTGAGCTGATCCTCAGGGGCGGGGCCTATCTCACTGGGTGTGTCCTGGCATAATTGGGTCAGGGGTTTCATGCAATTGGAGGAGACATTGTTCATCAGGTGGGGGGGGGGTGGGGTGCTGCTCACAATGGAAGACATGAAGTTTCCTCAGAGACTGGGTTACACATAGTGTGAGATACCAGCTCCTCCTTTTATAATATTATTGTTGCACTTTGTATGTTTCTGTCTCTTGATTGTTTTTTGACTGCCTCGTGATGAAGCTGCACTCAAATGCTGGTTTTGCAATATCATGTTTTGTTGAGTTGCCTAAGGATGACTCTGTTAATGTTTATTTTGTTGTCCATCTGGGTTGGTATGGAGTAGTCTTTCACCCTATTTTTCCTGCAGTCTCTCAGCTTCTTGAGTCCACTGAAAAGGATCGAAACAGTCTAATGGTTGAAGTCAGAAAACTTAGCAAGACCTTGAGTAAGTCTCTGAAGAGACAGCAGTGTGTCTCTCTTCTGCTGCCACATACAGTATGCATTTCTTGTGCTGTCTCTCCCCACCATTTCCCCTTCAGTTTCTCTCTCCCACTCTCTCCCCCCATCTTCCCCGCCCCCTCCATCCTCCCCACCCCCTCCCTACACCTCCCTCTCATTTTTTGGGGTGAATTATACCTCTCAGTGTTTGTAGCTCTTTTGTGAAAAAATGTACTGTGGGAACATGTAAAAGTACAAAGGCGGCAGCTCCCTTCACAAAGGGAAGCTGCTTCGCAAGATGGTCTCCTAGGTCCCCATCATGAACGCAGAAAGATGGCTCAAGAAGGTGGCAGGTGCTTGGGAACGTGAGCTGGAGCTACTGCCTACTAGTACCTAACCATGTAGCTGGGTCTCCCTACTGGGCATCATCTGCCCTCCCGTCCGATTAAATGTTACAATGTCCCTTAAGGGCTTTTTTCTCTGCCCATTGCTTCCTCTTATTGCTCCTACCTCAGCACATCTCGCTGCGGAAGGTAGTAACCCCACCGCAGACATTTTTCACACTCCAGGTTTATGGCCCTTTGTTCCATTGGCAACCCTCTAAATGGACGGTGCTGTAAAACTCGTCCACTGATTCGTCCAGCCAGGCTACAGAGTAAGCGGAATTGTCACCACACCAGCACAGACCCTGGGCACTGATCGGCAGCCAACAGAAAATATTGATCTCTGCTGATTGCACAATTCATAATCTTGCCATACTTACTGGCTGAGAGTGGAATTCCCTGATGTCTTACAAGGACCCACCGAAATAGCCGTACAACTCATGCCTGCCAAGATTTACTCTAACTGGTGAACACGCTGCAGCTGTTTTATATGAGTCCTTCATTAACTCTGTTAACTGTTCTCTTAGCTCTTAGCTGTTATTGTTGTTTTTGTGTGTGACCTTCCATACTAAACTCCCTGTTCATTAGGTACTTTGAGATAAGCCCCTGTGTGACTACTAACTGGCTAGACGTGTGTAACGGTGAAGGGCCTTTCCTGGGATGCCGGGAGATTTCCAGACTGTAACTTTCAGGGTGGGCTTGTCAGAGAAAGTCTTTACACAATGTGGCTATGTATCAGGGTTCCAGAGTTATGGGATACCCCAGGAGTTGGATCAGAGAATCGCGTGAGATTCTCGGATGCAGCCAAGCACATTGCTCCGGGCAAACTCTGAAAGCGCTATTATGACTCACCGCCAGGATTCCTGCTGCAGCATCTTCCAGACCAGGTAAACGGGCATTAAGGGGTTAATGTATACAAGCAATCATACATGGGGTTCTTAGAATAAAGAGCGGTCCCTAGTATAAGGAGAGGTAACCAGATACATGCCCAGGTACCCTGGACCTGGTATAGGGGTTCAGGGGTTGCTCCAGCTATGTGATATAGCTGAGAGTGCTTTCTGGTGTGTAAAAGTCTTTTAAGTCATTTCTAAAGTGTGCCAAGAATGAGGCTAGTGGTGTAGGCAATTTATACACTCACTCCATCCCTGACACCAGAACAGGGACTTATATATTTTACCACACATAAGACAGGACAGTATATTTTATTAAAGAGTTATATTTAATAGGTATATGTACTGATAACCTGTGAATGAACTGTGGGATTTCCAAGTCATGGATTCCGGGAAGACCAGATGGCTACCAAGCTTGGTGCCTCTGTGTCTGTGTGGAGTCCATACTTGAAAGCCTCAGGGATGCCAAGATGTTAGAACAGGAGGGCTACTGCAGTTCTGCTTGAGTACCCACATCCTGGGCTAACACAGGGCTTTCGGGCCACCATTTGCCAGAACCCGGACTCTGTGGAGCCTAGACAGCGGGCTCAGTATGCAAAGAGGCAGAGGTGCCAGGTTGGCGCATGCCCCTTTACAGACTGAGAAAAGGTGCCCTCCCGGCTTTACAATACCGGCAAATCGGTGATTGGCTGGCCGCCCACACTCTGATAGGCTGTAGATGTTAGTGAAGGAGACACTGAAACCCATAAGGGGACTTGCAGCCAATCAGGAGCGCAGATACCAAGCACCAAACCAACAGCGGCAAATTCAAAGATGCTCTTTACTGAATATACGAGAGCCTGCTTCAAGGATTTTCAACTCAAAAAAGTTTCTAAGTCCTGCTTTTGAGAACATAGTGGTTGCGGCTGACATTGCATGCCGAAATCAATTCCAGAACTTTCGTGAGTACCTACCGGTCAAGGAAAAGGGCTCCTACAGAGGTCATTTTTGTGAATTTCGCTTAGAGGATAGATTTATTTGTTAGCCTCGTTCCCAGTAAGTATGTTAACCCTGTAAATTGTGTTACATTGTGTGTATGTCTTTTCCTGGAATAAATTACAATTTATTTTACCTCCTTGCTTTGCTCAATCAATGATCCCGGTATAAAAAGGTGTATAAACCTGGTCTCCCGTGACAACGTGACATAGGGATATTTGCTCTTTATTCTCGGGGAAAGATTCTGTGTTTGAACCCCAGCTCGGGAAGTTGCTTTATTTATTTATTTTATTCTAACTTATTGCTCTTGTGGTACTCCAAGGTTCAGAGTTCAATCCTCAACTGGGAAATGTACTAAATTATTGTAGTCAATTTTTTGTGTGCAGCTACAGTATCGTCTCTGGGCCTCAGGTTTGTGTTCTAGGTGCTCTGGTTCCTTGCCACATCTCGAATCCCTGGGAGGCAAATTGGGATTTTATTTGTATTATTTCCTTTTATTATTTTTGGGCCATGAGCCCTGATTGTGTATTTTGGGAGATCTCTGGGTCTCTGGCTTGGTGCAGACCCCATTTCCCCCCAGATGTTCTGGTGAATATCTTGGTGAGCAGATGCTTTATATTTACCAGGTACGTCTCTGGTATGGGTGGGGAACCCTAGTACTGTAGGTGGAAGCTAGACTCTTGGGATACCCTCATTGACTGTTCTGGGCAGTAGCACGCTACAACTTGTTTTCGTATAGGATAGGTTTAGGTTTAGGATAGGTTTTTGCTTGAAGTTGCACAGTGTGGTGACAGAATTTTTCTGGTGGCAGCATTAGGGTACCTAGGCTTGATGCTAGGACTTCCAGGAGCATTGTGACATATTTCAGTTAGTAGCAGATTACCCTCCCTGTTTTTTGGGGGGTAGAGTTGAGACGTGGCTGCAAGAACATGGCAAATTGCTATCACAACATGACCATGGAAGATATGAGCAATATGAGTTAAGAATGTGACATAATTTGCGAGAGTCTGTCCAGGTCCAACAACGTAAATGAGCTACATCGGCATTACATTGAACTTCGGGAGTAATTAGTAATTTCGGGTCCGATTGACACTAGGCCTCTAACTTTGTCCAAGTAGGAAGCAGCAAGGTTTTGCATTAAAATGAGAAGTACAGCAATGCATTATTATGTTAAGTCCCATAGCCCGTGAACATCCCTTGTAGTCTTGGTTGCAAAAATAGATGATTGTGCCAGATTATATGTGGACTACCAGCAATTAAATATCCAAAAGGTTTCAGACTCATATCCCATAATAGACAAGCGGCTGGACCAGCTTGCTACACCAGATATCTGGCAACTATGGATACTGAGATACCCTTGACCCTGCTGGACAAAGAACTGTCGGCATTCATCATCAAATTTAGCCTATATTAATTTACTGTCATGTCGTTTGGGATGAAGAATGCATCAGCCACCTTTTAGAAACTTGTCACGCACATGAAGGGAAGTCACCGGTACGCCCAGACCTAGTGATGGCAGAGGTGCAGTACCTAGAGTAGCGAGTGGAAGGGGGCTAGTTGAAGCCACAGCCTGCCAAGCTGGAAGTGGTTCTTACATGGTGGAACCCTCAAATCCAGATGCATTTCTAGCGACTGCTAAGTAGTATCATGACTGGGATGAACCTGACTATTTATGACTTGGATCCCTGTCCATCATTGCTCCTGAAAGAGACCATTGATGCAGTGGATATGTTTTTGGTGCAGATCATCAACAGATTCCTCTCAGCGGGGGAGGCGCCGGTGTCCTTGAAAAAGGCGCTGATTTGTCCCCTGTTGAAGAAAGTGGGTCTAGATGCTGATGTTAACCCCAACTGGCATTCAATGTCCAACCTTCCCATAGTAGGGAAATTGGTGGAGAGGGTAGTCTTCACCCAACTGGAAGATTGTCTTGAGAGCCACGGATTCTTTAATCACACGCAGTCTGATTATATAGCCAGTCATGGAAATAAGTCGGCCCTGGTCTGTGTGGCAGATGATATATGGATGGCCATGATAAGGGTTGTATTTCTGCACTTGTTATGTTGTACCTCTCAGCAACCTTCGGCATGATTGATTATGTTGTGCCGCTGCACCATCTTAGGGATTTAGCTGGTATCGGTGATACCACATTACAATAAGTTGCCTCATCATGCAGGGCCGGACCCAGTTATGCAGCTAGGGGGTCCCATCTGTCAACGATGAGGCCCTTTACCATTTGGGGTCTGTGACAGGGTGAAGTCAACCACTATCAGTTATGCCTGGGAAACATATGTCTGAGTGCTGCATCCAGCACTCAGAAGATTAACTCAGGAGGAAGCTAGGTAATCAGGATGTAAGCTGACACCTGATAACCAGCAAGGTATAAAAGGATGTTGTTACTGGCAGAAGTTGGCTGCCTTAGACCAGAGAACTCTGCTATGTGAGCTGCTAGCCAGACGGATTCACCAACTAACTCTTTCAACCAAAGTAAGAATTGTTCATTTGTTTTACTAACTGCTAAATATTCACTTACGTTTTGGTAAATGGTTTAGCCAGCCAACCTGCTAGATAGGCCTGGAGTGTTAGTCAGTTCTACCAATGTGGAGCAGGTTTAATTTGGTTTAAAGGGACAGTGTACCTGTCACGGTAGCTTATGACAAAATATAATGAACACCAAATATCTGGGTTGAACTGAACGAGGCTTAGATATAATAAAATATATTTATTCCTTAAAAAAGGTGAACACAGCAATATAGTACAATTAACAGACAAGAAGGTAACACTTACGGGTTGGGGGATGGAGAAGTATCAGCTAGCAATTCTCCAACAATCCGGTGACATTCAAGATGGTATCAGAAGAAGAACTAAAAACTGTAGGGTTGACACAGTTTATATACCTGTGTAACCCTATTCTTAACATTGAATACAGACTATTGGTGAACAATTATCTGTATCCAATCCCTAACGTGGAGACACAGATTAACCCATGCCCCCCAGCTAGTTAGCCCATGTGTACTGGGACTCTGAGGGTCTTATTTCTGTAGCCCCATAATTCAATCAGGGGCAACGACCAGTCTACCAAATGAAGTATCTGATAGGATCTTCATTGTTTGTAGGTGTAGACATAACACTTACAAACCACTCCAGTTTGATGATTCTCCACCCTCAGGTAACAATTAGAGTGGCAGAGTCTGTTGATTTAGTACTTGGTCTGTTGATTAGTACTTAGGCTCAATCATCCGGCTGCCCTTCCTGACCTATTTAGCATAGCAGATGGAGTCTGCATTTTTCAGAGCAAATCCAAAATACTATACATATACTCTTTAATATCTACACATATTAGTAAGTTCCATTCTGGTGGGCTCAGTGGGTCGAAATTTGCCAGTTTTTAATGCCTACAGTGACTCCACATATTGACCAAATATCAACTCTCTGTGACCTCCAGAACTGGAGATACAGAAATGCCCTTTAAAACATATTTAAAATACAGGATTATAATGAAACATGGGAACAGGGGAACATACTTATTCATGACATGACAAGGTGTAAACCACATTCCTGGACCGCAGTCAAGTTAACCCCTTGCCTCCCTGGTGAGGTCTGGGGGTGGCCATATGGGGTGCCATCCCTTTAATACCAGGCCAACCCCCCTCTCCCTCTACAGTACCCACATGTTATGTTATGTTGTGGAGAAATAAAGCCACTGAACATTTTCATTATCCTGAAACTACACGTGTGGACTGTTCCCTGACCTCGGCTACAGGCCGTTCTGCCACAGGGTCCCTCAAGGGTTGATCCTGTCACTGCTCCTGTTCAACATGTATGTAAGACCACTGGGTGATATAATCTGAAAGCATGTTCTGAAGTGGCACCAGTATGCTGATGACATCCAGATCTACATTTCTTTCCAGGACTGCCCAGGGACAGCTGTTATTATATTGACAGCTTGCTTAGACAAAGTGGCGGCATGGATGGAGATGAATTGTCTGAAACTCAATACTGACATGACGGAACTAATGATTATAGGTTCGGTAAGATGCCAGTGTATGTGACAGGGGGTTTGAGAGCTGCCCTTAATCAATGGTGTACATCCGCTGCCTGTGTCCGACTTTCGTAATCTCATCATCATTTTTTACAAGAATCACAACATGTAAGCCTCAGTTGTTAATACTATGGTTTTCTATCTGAGGCTGCTTCGGAGTTTGGGCCCACTCCTGTTGTCTATGAAGCTTGAGTCACTGGTCCATGTCTTTGTGTGGAAGATATGCAAGGTTACCGGTGTGCCTGAAACAGAACACTGCTGCTCGGATTCTGAGATGTATTTCTCGCTTTGAGCATATTACTCCCATCCTGCGTGATCTTTACTGGTTTCCGTTGTTCTTCTGTGTTCAGTTCAAGTTGGCCTAAATGGACTTAGACTCTGGTGGGCAGGCTTCTCAGACTCGAAATCGAAGCCTGTTGCTCTGCTATTCACACAGAAGCAAGTTTGAAAAGCCTGCCCGTGCTCTTATTAGAGGGAACTCCGAATCTGATTGGCTCATCGATTCTTATAGTACTTTCAGTTTCATTCACAAAACTGAGCAGCCAATCAACACATGGGAACTTTCCAAGCAGCCAATCAGAGCCAAGTCGGGTCAGCGGGAAATACGAAATATTCAAGAGACATGTACAAGCCTGCTACCTCTCTCCCTGGCTATCTAAATGCCACACACTGGGCAGGCTCCACCAGGTCTGGCAGAACAACTGGCACCCCGGAGGACTGCCATTGATATCCAGACCTGGTACTTGGCCTTTCCCTGCTGACCAAATGCTATTCACATTTCTGGGCATCCTCTGGCTGCTTTGAACTCCGATGTCCAACAGACTTACCGGCGCCTGTGGGTTTGCACTGGCTGCCTGTTTGGACATCGGTTCCGAATATAAAAAGCATATTACATTATATTAAAGTATCTTTTAATACACTTCTGAGTCATCGGGGAATGGGAACAGAAAAGGGAAAAATGTTGTCGTTTTATTTCTCTCTGCCTTATTCCCCACACACTTTCCCTTGGACTCAGTTTGGACTCTCAGAGTCCTCCCCAACCTTATATTCGGTTGGGGCACCCACGAACCGTATACTGGTTTTGGGTCACCTTGGCACTAGCTGGGTACCCCCCTTAACCTAGGGATTCCCTCAGCTACAGGAATACATGTTTATCCCTGTGTCTCATTCTCCTTTCTGGGCTGTCTGAAGAAGGGTACCCTTGGGGTGAGTTGTGCTTGCGTTTTCAAGGAGAGGTATTGCCAGGACAATGTGCCTACATGTATCCAAGAATTAGGCAAGATTCCCGGGTACATTTATGGTGGAACCGGCAACTCCAGACCCCAACCTCCTAGGTACAGTCTGTCAACGGTTTCTCCTCAAAACCCCCCTTGAAACTCATACCCTAGCAATCCCTGCTAGATTGCATGCCCGGAAAGGGAAAAACACAAAAAATGCTTTTATTACAGACAGTATAATGTGATTATACAATGTTACTGGGTCCAAGAGCTAACTTGGATCCTTATACACAGAGCAGAGGTAACCAAAATAGGCTTGGCCTTTATTGTATTGCCTGGTTACACACTTAAAACCTTTCAAAACCAAGGGTCTGCCTATATTTTGATGCCTCAGAGGGATACTGGCTATGACCTCAGGTCCTCAAGAAGGTCCGCCTCTCTGTGCCATGTGTATTGCACCCTAAGCTGTGTGGGTGGGCCTTCTCATATGGAGCTTCAGAGATCTGGAACTCACTATTTGGCACAGAGTCACGCAGTACCATGACAATGTCTCCCTCTCTCCCAGGTGCTGTCTGCAAGTATTGCCCTCCTGATTGGAAGTTTGTGGATGTCTCTTGTTATAAATTCTCCACAGGGTCTCTGACTTGGGAGGAGGCTCGAAATGACTGTGTACGGCAAGACTCCATCTTACTCGTCTTCACTGACAAGAAGGAAATGGTAAACTCCACCCCTAAGAAGTGATAAAATAGCCCAAGGCCTTGGAAACACCTTCCCAACCACACATATCCCACCCTTGAGGAGTATGAGGCCACCGAGCTTTAACTAACACACGGATTCTACAAATGAGGATGGCCGCCAAGCATTCGCAAACACACCGGTTTTACAAATGAGAATTAGTAAGGTGTCTGCCCTCCCCCATAGGTAACACATGTCCTAACACACATGTCCCACTCCCTACAAAGTAGTAGGATGGTTACCAAATACTGATTCACATAATCCATACCTCACAAGCCATCTTCTTTCCACTTTGACTGCTCATACTTTACCCCCATCACAGTCTTGCTCCTTCATGGCAGGTTCGGGAGCAAATTAAAACAGGGCCATACCTCCACGCTTTGTAGTGGGATCCTTCTTGCACTGAAAGCCCTTGCAAAGGTCTTCTGTGCCAGAACCAGGCTATAGCCCTGTCCCTGATGATTGTCTCCCTCCCAGGATGCTCTGTTACCGGTACTGGGGCTCTTGAATCGCTGGATCGGACTGAGACTTGACAATAATGTCTGGAAGTGGCTGGATGGGACATTCCTGACCTTCACGTGAGTGAAATCTTGCATACAACATACAGCATAGAAGTGTGGGTCTCCGCTGATTGGACATTTCATAATCTTGCCACGCTGATAGGCTAAGAGTGGGACATCCAGTGTGTATGTAAATTATGGGCCAGGAATATGCTTAACATGAATCTATCTATTTGTGTGTTTTTATCTTTCAATCGACATCTCTATCTTTGTATCTATCTATCATCTCTCTATCTAGCCATCTGCGTGTTTCTATATGTAAGTCTACATCTCTATCTTTATACCCATCTATCTATATTCTATATGTCTCTGTGTGTTTTGTCTCTGCAGTAACTGGAGTCCCAATGAGCCTAATAATGCCGCTGGGAATGAGAAATGCACAGAAATATTATCAGGATCGGGAACATGGAATGACTGTAACTGCGCTAACAAAAATGACTATATCTGTAAGAAAGTAGGAAGATGCTAAGAGAGCATGACATGTTAATTTACCCTGATACAGCCATGTAGCTACACGTGAATTACCATGTTACAGTCCTTTAAGTACATGCTAATTACCATGTTAAAGTTTATTGCTTTTTTTGCGGAAGGAATAATAAAATATCTGGAAAAAAAGATGGCTGCAAAGGAATGGAACTTCTCGCTTGCTATACCCATCTTTGAAACGTAACCAACCTTTTGGCTCTGTGTCTGTCAGTGACTCAAATCCACTCTCTAATTCCACCAATATGACAAACATGACTCAACACAAGTCAAAATGTTATATGATTCAATGCAGCAAATGTGACCAAGGATGCTACATTGGTGAAATCGGCCTAAAACTTCAAACCAGAATGAACCTACAGAGATACATAACAACACACCATGAGGAAGGGAGATACTGCACTCCAGTGGGACACCCCTTCTCAAAGTCAGATTATTCCAAAAATACTGTAATTTAACAATTCCAATCCTGATTCCAATTCCAAAGCAATATTTAAAAGCACTCAAGAATGGAGAATATTTGAATTCAAAATCATAATGCTCTTTGACAGATAGAAAGAGAACTTAATACTGATATGGGGTTTATTACACACTATCGGAATATTTTGTACATTTCTGACTACCTTGTTGTTAATTTTAAGATATAACCCCATCTCCCCCACTGTACCCCCACCCTGATGATGAATGTTTGTTACTACAGTAGATGCTCTCTACATGTCTCACTATCTCTTTCATCCATTTATTGCCATGTCTGTTTATTCACTATCCCCTCTGCCATTCCTTCTCTTCCTCATCTGTCTTAGATTGTTATCTTGTTTTTTGTTTAAATCTGAGTTAAACTCATGGAATCTTTGTAAATCGGTATTGCTTGACCGAGGAAGAGAGAACTCCCGAAAGCTTGTCATAATATCATTTGTTAGCCCAATAAATAAAGGTATCACCTAATACTGATGTACTTATTCGCTCAGCAATATCAGAGCTGGACTAACATGGCTATTTCTACTGAATAATGTACATAATGAGATATCGCTGAGTAAGTGAGTTGCCTGTATATAGCCTGTATATAGTATCACCAGCCTACTGTATGTGGGTTCCTATAGTTGAAGTAAAAATCTTCCTATAGGGGCTCAACAGTGTCTCACTATTGCTGCCCTGCCCCTCTTGGGAGACATCGCCTAAGCAAAACCCCTACCCCCCCATGTTCCAGAGCCGGACCTTTGTGAGACAGAGAAAGAACTAAGAGGAGGACATAGGGGAGCAGGTTTGAAGTAGTAGCCGCAACAAATGATGAAGGGGTAGTTCTGTAGGGAACTGTATATGGCGGCATACACCTCACAGCCTCTATCATATTCTAACCATTACAGTAAAGCAGAGGGTATTAGAGATGGCTAATCCGCCCAAATTCATTTCCCGGATCTTCGGTGATGTTACTCCCAACATCTGTTTTGCAGTGTAAAATCCGCAAACGGATTATGGGCAGTTTCAATCCACGTGGATTCATCAAAAACGCTATTGGATACAACCCATGGACGGATTTGTAGAATCCAGTCTGCGGATTCAGCAATCCGTAGGCAGATTCTTAAGAATCCGCCAACAGTTTGCTGAATCCGCGAATTGTATTTTACAAATCCGTCCACGGGTTGGGAAATCTGTTGAGTGTATTAGTAGCAATAATAAAAAATCAGCAAAACGCAAATCGCCCTTATTGATCCACTGAAATCCGCGGACCAAAGAACCTGGACGATCCGGTGCGGATTGAAAATTAAAAAAAAAATACGTCCATCAAATTCAACCTGTGCTAAATTTAGACGACAGATACTTTATTCTATATTTGTACTTACAGTATATTTATCCAGAGGAAGGTAAACAAAAAACCCCAGTGAAATATCCAATGATATCTCATAAGGGGAAAAATTAATTCCTTCCTGACTCCAAATATTGGCAATCAGATGACTCCCTGGATCAACATCCTTCCCATGTTTACGTATTTGGTATATCCCTGTATACTGTACCTTTCCTTCAGCATGGCATTTTACAGG
Organism: Ascaphus truei; assembly: GCA_036426205.1. NCBI lineage: Eukaryota > Metazoa > Chordata > Amphibia > Anura > Ascaphidae > Ascaphus > Ascaphus truei. The sequence goes on from CM071586.1 coordinate 7,276,712, forward strand.
ATTATAAAGAGATATATTTTATAAAAACATTTCTAGGGTTAAAGAGAGCATTGTACTGTAATATAGAGATTTATAGGGTTATGAAGAGGTTTATAGGGTTATACATATATTTATATGGCTATAAAAAGAATTATTGTGTCATAGAGCAAGCTATAGGGGTGTAGAGAGATTAATAAGATTATTGAGTTTTTTCTTTCAATAAGGTTTTCTCTGATGCCCGATGGACGTCAAAGCATATAGCAGGGCGCGTTAGAAAGCGGTTAATAGAATTATATAGTTACATAGTAGATGAGGTTGAAAAAATACATATGTCCATCTAGTTCAACCTATGTTAAATGTAGAGTACTTACAGTATATTGATCCAGAGGAAGGCAAACAAAAAACCCAAGTGAAATATCATCTAATGATATCTCATACAGGGACAAATAAATAAATACATTTTGGATATCAAAATTATCATATTTCCCAGGAATCTCAGGTGCTTTTGGTGTACAGGTACAGTTGTAACCAGCTCACGGCCACACCAACAGTGTCTGGCTACATCTGTATCTAAAAAACTACAATCACAGAGACATGTGAAGCATGAGGGCCCGAGTAAGAGGCCACTTCACTGAAAGAAATGTCAATCATAACAGATTAATGCCTGGTTATGGTTTAATGGTTTTCTTTTCTTATATAAATAAGGTATACTTTCTTACTCTAGGGGATTTTTAAAAATTAAAGTAAGCATTAAAGATTCGCCCTTTGTCGCCAATAGTATACAAGTAGAGAAGATAGAAAATCAAGCTGAAGAACAGCACAGAATATATTAACCGTCACTGCCCTTGCCAAAAATTGTCAGAGTTACCCATAAACTGGTCTGGAAGCATAATAAATAATAATAACTACTGCTATATATATCAAGATAATATACTACAATAACAGAATGTCCTGCATGGGGGCCAGAGCCCTCTTCACTGAAAGTCCATTCAATCACAGCAAATTAATGCAAAAACTACTACTAAGTAAATCATTTTTTAATTATAATAGTACAGCAGCAACACACATCCAAACCAACCCACAGTTAAACCCTGCAACAAATTACTTCACTTTCAGGCTGCACCTCTATTTATATTCATAGCTCTTCCTCCTCATCATCCACGGGTAACAGATTACGCAGATTGGGGTTTTTGGTTTTAAATTTTTAATCCGTCGTACGGATTGTCAGTGATACAGAAACAAACGGCCAATTGGCATTTTTGAGACTTATCCACGGAAATCCTCAGGCCAAAGGAACCGGCAGATCCGAGGCATATCCAAATCCGCAATTTTTTCTCACCCATCTCTGGTTATATGGGGCAATAGGAAGAATTATAGAGAGTTAATATATGGAGCATTAGGAGGAGTTACAGATGTAGCAAAATGTTCTGCCTCCATGAAAGCAGTAAGCTTCTGAATGGGACCGCTGAGTTAATCCAGCCAAGCATCTGTAATAGCTGGAGCCACGGGAGACCAGGACTTTTAACACATTTCTATCTGGGATCATTCACTAGGCAAAACAAGATGGTGGAATAAAATTAGGTTTATTCGGGTAATCCCGCGTACTGGGATCTGGGGGTTGAAAACGAAAATGTCCTAGTTGCAGGGCGCGTGCTTCAGCAAAATGCTTTCCCTGTTCACGCCACGTCACTGAAATAGCCTGGAACAAGCAACATTATTCCTCCGAACCGGCACTCAGCTAGGTTTAGGATAACCTGGCACCTCCATGCCTAGTGCTTTGCTATTGCAAGCAAAGCCCTTGGAAACCCTTACTGGTGCTTCACTGGACAAGTCCCAAGATTACCTATAAATCTGAAGACTGAGAGAGAGAGAGACTCTGATTGTGGGCAGCCCCTTTCATAGACTTCTGTGTCCTATGTTTAACATGGACAGGGACTTCTTGCCACTCAGAGAGTGGGAACTTTTCCCACTAGCCAATCAGAGCAGGGCTCACCGGGCTGATGATGTCAGAGGAAGGGGAAGGCCAAACAGTATCTTCCCCAGCCAACTTATTGTCACCTGTGGGGCAGGCTCCCCCAGGTCTAGCAGTACAAAAGGTGCCCAGCGGGATGCCCTTTATTCTCTGGAGCTGGCACTTAGCCTTTCCCTGCTCAACCAAATGGCCTGACACCTCTGGACATTCTGGTTCTCCTTTGAGCTCAGATGTCTATGCAGATATCCTGGCACCTACTGTATGTAAATGCTCAGACTGACCATAGACATTTATACATACAGTATAACACACTATAAACCATACTTTACTAAAGTATAAACCTTGGGGAACCTTATATATGTGTGTGAAATTAGTCTGAGATACCTGGGCTCGAAAACCAGGAGTCTGGAGGACACTGTGCAGCCCCAATGTAATTCACCCCGCGTGCCCACAAATAGTGCCTACACACTAGAATCAGGGGACTACCACTAACTCAGCCCCCCAAACTCCTGCAAACAAAACAAATTCATTTTTGCCCAAATATCCCACCTAAAACTTGCACTTCCAAAATCTCATGTCTCTATGACACAGGGAAACCCAAAAGCCCCTAAACAGGTCAGGTTTTTGCTATACTTTACTTCCATAGTCCACCCCATCCTTATGTACAGATGGGTACCCGCAAAGCCTACACTGTTAGCGGTGAGCCATACGGTACCTGAGGTGTCACTTTCCTTCCCAGGCTGTGCTGAAGCAGGGTACCCTATTGGTGAGTCACAGTTACGTTTTGAAGGAGAGATATTGATGGGGCCAATGTGCACACATGTATCCACAAATCATGCCTGATTGTCATATACATTTATAAGGGAACCGGTAACTTTGGTCCCCGACCCTGAATTCACATTCTGACAACAATTTCCTTGCAAATTCCCCCTTTAAACTCATGCACCCCAAATCCCTGGTTAAATGCATGCCCAGAAAGGGAAAATCACAACAAATACTGGTAATACATTCTGGGGCAGTGGAGTGCTGCCCAAATACACAGGGGGCTAACTAAATGTCTTCCCCAACATCCACCCTTCACCTCCCGCTCCCAAAGTCCCTTTCCTGCAGCTATCTTCTATGGGGAATCATAACCACACTTGGTATCCCTAACCCATAACCCTGCAGGGGACAATAAAATGAGGACAGAAATACAGGATAATACGTTAGTGTGCACAACTAGTCCCAAGAGATGACATTTCAGCCCTTGGCATACGGTTTATAGAGGCAGCCAGCCAGGCGTGACCTTTATTAATGAAGACCGGCTAACCCCTACCATCACAGCTGAGTCCCAGATGTAAGCTGTCTCTCTGGGTCTCTCTAAGCAACTGTTACAGTGATCAAATGTTTTAGTATTTTTTATCCTATGTTGAAGCAGGTGGTTTCCAGAGGTGAATCCCGTTCATTTCAACTCTGAGGATATAGACGTCTGTAGGGAGTGCTGGTAGCCACTCCTGCTGGGGTTTAAAGCACACCATAGAAAAAAAAAAAAAAAACTTTAAACATACATTACTCACCTTTATTACCTTAGTGGCCAACAGCAAAGGTATTTAAGGGTTTAAGCCCTCCCACTATCCCCCCAGAATACCTAACCACCTATTCTGGGGAAACTGCCCCTTTCACACACCGTTTCTACCCCCAACAACCCCCGACCACACACACACACGACCACACACAGGAATGGACTAATATGGCTTACAGCGCTCTTGCCCATTCAAATATACATTACAGTAAAATACAAATGACAGTACAATAAGAACGAACACTAGCCTTTCAGTCCATTGATTGTCACTGTGGCTACCTATGCCCTTACCGTTAGCATAGATACCCACATTGGCAATTAATTAACACGCTATAATAAATAAATGTGTTACTGACCCTTGCCAGGATGAATGCTTTCATCTTCCTCGCCATCTGTGGAACCAATCTCCTCAGCTTGACCGTGAAACAATGACCTTAACTTGACCAAAGAATCAATGATCCTTATCTTGACCCACAAAGCAATGTTCCTCAACGTGGCCCACGAAGCAATGATCCTTAACTTGGACCTGAAGCAATGATCCTCAACTAGACCCATGAAGCAATGATCCTAAATTTGATCCACATAGCAATATTCCGCAACTCGAACCAAACTCCAAAATCCGATTTGAAAACCATAAAAATCAATCCATGCCGATGGTCCCCAAAAAAAACAGAGAATTTAAAATCCAAAAACCATAAAACATAATCCGTACCCAATGGCACAAGAATCTTCTTTCTTTATTTCTTCCAGGCAGGTGTTGCCTCATTGTCTCCTTCCTGTCAAATGAGACGTTAATGTGATTGGTGGATGTACCATGTGAACAGGCATCAGGTTTGGCAGAAAATAACCTCTCTACTAAACTTCATGGAATCATATGGTACATTCACCAATCCGATTGGTGGATGTACCATGGGATGCCTTTCCTTTTTTGTGCGATGTGAGATCCCCTTAAAGGAAGGAAGCATATGCTACATGATTGATTTTGCTTCCTTCCCTTTAAGGTAATGTCACATCATCCAAAAAAGGGATCATTGATGCATGGTCAAGCTGTGAAAATTGGTGCCAAGCTGAGGAAGATGAAAGCCTTCATCCCGGCAAGCGTATTGCCCATTACTGTGTGTGTGTAGGGGGAGGATACAAATGTGGCCCCATTTATATCACTGGGAGTTATTTTATGGTACGCCATTTTCACTGTAATTATTTTAATTATTCACGATAATCAACCACCTAGATTCACATGATATATAACAGCCTTATATTTCTGTTTTATATTTTAACATTTTTGTTTTCATGCACTTTTTATTATTGAATTTCCCATCTGCCACTTATATATGAACAGCATTGTTTGATTGCATTGTACTATTATGTACTATACTGTTGCGGCCCTTTTTATCCTCCTACATCCCCGAATTTTTTCGGGGATGTTTTCAGTATGTCACGCGCTTTGCCGTGTGTTCAGCCGCAATCATGGCTAGACAGCGCTAATAGCGCTAAACAATGAAACCACCCGCGGCGCCTAAAACGGCCGGAACATGCTGCATCTGCCCGCGGTTTTAAAAATCTCATTGAAACGGCCGCACGAGGCTAAAGTCGGCCGCCACTGTACACTGTTTTTTTCTTTTTTGCATATATATAATATGCATTGTTCAAGTCCTTCTGAAGACCAACGCCAAAAAGGGCTATTTGTTTCAACTATTAGACATATTTGGCTAATAGGGCTCTTGTCCATTACTGTGTGTTGTGACGGGGAGGGGGTTGTTGGGGGTAGAGTGGGTGAGGGAGGTACTTGCGGGGGTGAGGTGGTTAGGGCCCCCCAGGGCAGTTATCCACTAAGGTAATGAAGGTCGGTAATGTATGTTTAAGGGTTTCCTGTGTTTTATTAATTTATGTTTCTATACGGTACTGAAACAGGGGGTCTCCAGAAGTGAATCTCATTAATTTCAACTCCGGAGATACAGACCTCCGTAGGGTGTCCGGGCCCACGTGTCATGGCACAGAAACTTTAAGCCCCAGCCGGATCGGCTACCGGCACCCCCTATGGAGGTTTATATCTCCTGAAGCAGGGGTTTCCAGGAGTTGAAATGAATGGGGTTCACCTCCGGAGACCCTTTGCTTCAATACAACATATAAAATAAAAATAACAAAACATTTGATCGCTGTAGCAGATGCTCAGGGAGACACAGAGAGACTGTATAGCCTGGGACAATTCATTTAACTCATTTAATCCTCCCTGGCCACAAAATGTACTGCTTTTTGATGCCGCAGACTGCTATAGATTTAATCCTGTCAGTCTGCGGTAACGGAGGCAGTAAATAATGCTACATCTGTATAGGTAGAGGTTATATGGGGCAATAGGAAGAGTTATAGGGAGCAGTTATATGGGGCAATAGGAGGAATCATAGGGGTTAGATAAAGATAGGAGGAGTTATAGGGAGGGTTTAAATTGAGAAATAGGATGAGTTATAGGGAGCTGTTATATGGGGCAACAGAGGAGTTTTAATGGGCTGTATCAAACACTGTTACTTTTTGTAATTGTGTCCCGTTTCCACATAAAAACATAGGAAGAGTACAGGGAGCTGGTATATGGAGAATGAGAGACATGCCTGAGTGTTTGAATTTTTAAGTATAATATATGCAGATAAACAAGTGTGTATTTAGAACTAGGCTGGTTTTACAAATATATATCTTGTGTGTTTTGACTGTAGGGACACTGGAAGGACCATGGTACTATAGTTGGCTCATTAACTCACCTAAAGTTTCTTGTTCTTCTTCTACGACTTTGAAATTGCAAACCTCATCTGAACTTCCGGTTGAAAGTCAATGTAGTGATCGGTCTCCTAATTTGAAAGTGCCACTGGTGCAATCTAAGGCATCAAGCATTGAGTCTCTTCTTCACATAACCTGCCCTCCTTCTCATGCTTTCCATACACATCATTCACAGTGGTACCTTCTTTATTTTTTAGTATGTTGGTGCCACAACTTGGGTCTGCAAAAGATTCTAACGCTGAGAGATCCATTATCGTTTCCTTAATTTAATTTATTTATTTATCAAATGTTTTACCAGGAAGCAATACATTGAGAGTTACCTCTTGTTTTCAAGTATGTCCTGGGCATAGAGTTAAAATGACAAATAATATATGGTTACAAATACAGATAGGTAAGTGGTCACACGTATGTTTTCTCTGAGGAACAAGCTGAAGCTGGTGTGCTATGATATCGATCTCTCCATGGTAAGAGCCACGATTTCAAGATGTCATCATAATGACACCATCAGAAGCTTGAGTACTTGGCTGGTGATGTTACATTAAAAAGCAAGAGGTGACATATATATCATCTTTAGAATTATTATTCTACACACAAGATAATCTTGAAGGGGCAATCCCTCCAAAGACTAAAGTGTACTAATGGCAGTGGCATGTTTAAGGTGTCTTTCTTTTCTTGGAACAAAGTCAACTAATATAAGATTAAGGTGAGTGCTTCGTATAAACAAAGTCAACTAATGACATTAACATTTTTAAAGGGTCAGTCCCTCTGTACGGCTATCTAATTATCAATGGTGATGGTGATTGATTATTGACTGGCATTACAACGTGATAGTTAAGGGGGGATCCTAATGAACATGTTTAATTATTTGGTACATCCCTGTATACCGTTCCTTTCTAAAAAGATGTCCAACCTTTTTCTGAACATATCTATTGTATCTGCCATCACAGTCTACATGGGTAATCAATTCCACATTTTAACTGCCCTTACTGTAAAGAACCCTTTCCATTGTTGCTGGTTAAATCTCCTTTCCTCCAACTTAAAGGGATGCCCCCGAGTACAGCTTTGGGATGAATAGTTATTTTGAAAGCTCCTTGTATTGACCCTGAGTATATTTGTATATAGTTATCATATCCCCTCTTAGACACCTCTTTTCTAATGTAAACATATTTAATTTAGCTAGCCTCTTCTCATAAATCAGATTGTCCATCATGTTTATTGATTTGGTGGCTCTTCCCTGCACTTTCTCTAGTTCCATAATGTCTTTTCTAAGGCGTTGTGCCAAAAACTGTACTCCATATTCCAGGTGTGATCTTACTAATGCTCTATAAAGGGGCATCATTATGTTTACTTCCCTTTCATCCATTGCCCATTTAATGCAAAATAAGATCTTGTTTGCCTTTGCTACTATGGCATGACTTTGGGCATGTAAGGGAGTGAAGGAGTTAACTCCTTTTACAAGGATCAGAAAACTACACACTGGTGTCAGGTTATCTACCTGAGCTGTCTGAGGTGTGTGAAATGAACTGATTGAACAGGGTTTAAAAGGCAGGAAGTAACTGCTTGTTAGAGTCCCTGTTGGAGTCTCTGTTAGAGTTCCTGTTTTGCAAGAACAATGGGTCACAGAGGATTGCCTGTGACCCAGCTGGTATTCAATGCCAGCAATAACGTATCTCCAGCCCACAGGGATCCAGGCTTCTTGTTCACCAGATGGATTTGCCTTGGAACAGTGGGGAACCCAAAGCCCTGCACTGCAGACAAGCCTGCACAGAAATATGACAACAGACTTCCTGGGAGCAACAGGACTGAAACGCCTGCATCTGAAGTTGTCCTGGAGAAACCGGAGACGACAGACCAGCATACTAAGATAAGACTTCCATATACATTGTTCCCTGTGTTTTGGACTGGGAACTGGCCTATCCAGCCAGTCAGATAGCTAGGGCATATACTGTTTATTTAGTCTCCAAAGTGGTGTAGGCTTTCTTTTTATGCTTTGTGTTTTGCCTTAAAGGGACAGAGGGTCCAATGTTTTGTTGTTGTTTTGGAAGAAATAAACCACTCAACATTTTGGTTCACCCTAAAATGCATGTGTGGACTCTTAACTGACCTCGCCTACAGGCCGGTCCATCACAGGGCACTATTGCTAATCTATAATCACTCCTAAATCCTTCTCCATCAAGGATTCTCCAAATATATCCACATTTAATTTGTAGGTTGTCTGTTTATTCCTGTTTCCCAAATGCATAACCTTACATTTATCTGTATTAAACCTCATCTGTCATTTACCTGCCCAAGTTTCCAGTGTATCTAAGTCCTTCTGGAGAGATATTACACCCTGCTCTGATTCTACTACCTTACACAATTTAGTGTCATCAGCAAATATGAAGACTTTGCACTTTATGCCAACCTCAAGGTCATCATTAAGATACTCCACTCACAATTTTACCCCAACCTGAAAAAGTTCCATTTATGACAACTCTCTTTTGTCTATCCTTCAAACAGTTTTCAATCCAGGTGTGAATATTTTTACAGAGTCCAATTTGCTTTATTTTGTACACTAGCCTCTTTAGTGAAACCTTATCCTTTGCAAAATCTAAGTAGACCACATCAACTGCATTACCCTGGTCTAAATTTCTACTTACCTCCTCAAAGAAACAAAGTTTAGTTTGGCATGACTTATCCTTCATAAATCCATGCTCACTATTACTAATAATTTTGTTTTCAATTAGGTATTCCTGATATTATCTTCTACTAAACCTTCAAGTAGCTTCCGCACTAGTGAAGTCACGCTTACAGGTCTGTAATTCCCCCGTTGTGATCTATCTCCCTTTTAAAATATAGACACCACATCTGCTTTACGTCAATCTTGTGGTACTGAGCCTGTGGAAATGGAGTCCTTGAATATTAAATGTAATGGTTTGGCTATTACTGAACTTAACTCCTTAAGAACTCTTGGATGTATGCCATCGGGGCTAGGTGCCTTATTTACTTTAATTTTATCAAGCCGCCTATGAACTTCTTCCTTAGTTAACAAATTGTTCGTTAATATAGGAAGTTGTGGCTTCCTCCTGCGGCACTACTATTGCAATTGATTCTTCCCCGGTAAATACAGAGGGAAATAATGTGTTTAATACCGCTACATTTTCCTTATCTCCAATAATTTACCTGCCCATCGCACAATGAAAGGGTCCTATATTTTCTTTTCTAATTTTTTTGTTATTAAGGTACTTAAATAACTTTTTAGGTTGATCTTACTTTCTATTGCAATTCTTTTTTCATTATCCATTTTTGCTCATTTGATTGCCCTTTTGCAACTTTTGTTACATTCTTTATAATTCTGATATGCTGCCACTGTCCCTTCTGACTTTAAGAATCTAAACACCTGCCTCTTCTTTTCCATTTCCTCCCCTACCTGTTTATTTAGCCATATCGGCTTGAACTTGTTTCTTTTATACTTATTACCCAAGGGTATACACTGATGAGTGTGCTTTTCTAACAATGTTTTAAAGACTGACCATTTATCTTCTACATTTTCCCTGCAAAAACATCACCCCAATTTATTCCTTGTAGATTATTCCTCAGCTTATTAAATATGCCTTTCTAAAGTTTAAAGCCTTTGTTGAATCCAAGTAATCTGTTTTTTGATCATTTATTTCAAATGAGACCATGGGCTCTATGCAGTGAGCGCCGAAAAAGTTTAATCGCCAAGGGTTGCCGATAGGCCTTATTTTGGCGATTTGCCCTCGCAGTATTCAGTAAGGGCCGAATCCATACCGATCCCTGCCGAATCACTGCAAAAGCAAAACTGCCAATGAGCCTGTGCCGAAACAGCCTGGCTCCCGATAACCTGCCGATAGGCCGTTTCTGCAGATAAGTGTTTGCAGCAGAGAGAGACCAGCCGCTCTCTCAGCGCAAACATCAGCAAAATATAAAGTATTTATAAACAACTTTTATTCATAGTGTACATGTGCAGGGGGTCTCCGGAGCTGAACTGCATTGGTTTCAGGTCCGGGGACCCCCTGCTTCCCAAGATACAGGCCCCTTTATGAGGTGCCGGTATCCCTCTGCATTTAAAGGTCCCGATCACGTGACCGCGGAATGTAAACAAAGCAGAGGGATACCGGCACACCCTAAAGGGGCCTGTATCTCGGGAAGCAGGGGGTCCCCGGATCTAAAACCAAAGCGGTTCAGCTCCGGAGACCCTCTGCACATCTACACTATGAGTAAAACACATATATAAATAAACAATCATTCCTTACCTTTGCGGCTATGTGCTACGGTAATGAAGCAGCATGAATGTATTTTTAATAATAGTGTACTGTGAGCAGGGGGTCCCCTGAGCTGAACCGCATCGCTTTGTGGACCAGGGACCCCCTGCTTCCCGAGTTACAGGCCCCGGTATGTGTCATCGGGTGGCAGTGTCGCCGCCATCTTTATAGCACCCCATTCACGCCGTGCCCGCTATAAATATGGCGGCGACACTGTAACCGATGCCCCAAACCGGGGCCTGTAACTCGGAAAACAGGGGGTCTCTGAACCACAAATCAATGCGGTTCAGCTCAGGGGACCCCTGCTTCCGCACAATATTATTAAAATACATAAATGCTGCTTCATTACCATAGCGTATAGCCGCTAAGGCAATGAAGGGGTTAAGGCAGAATAGCATGTTTATTGGGGACATTTGCCCCATATAAACATAGCAATAAACAACATACACCCCCTGTGTATTTAAAATACATAAACAACAATAAATACATTAAATACATATAGCACTCACCCATTTCCGGCTGCCACGATGAAGGCCATCCTCATCTTCATCCTGCCCATGCCCCCCTCCGCTGCTGCAAAACAGACACAAGAATGAACCATCCAATGTAATTTCCCCTAACCCCTTAATCACCATAGCGGTTATTAACGGCTACATTCATTAAGGGGTTAACCCACCCTCACCCACCACTCAGGATGCCTACATAACCTCCCACACTAACCCCCCCACCCCGTGAGGCCTAACCGCCCTCACCCACTACCCACAAGGGAGGCCTATCCACATACCGTTGGGGAAAATACCCCCCTTCCACCCCCAGTACCCACAATAAAAACAGTACAGTGATACATAATAAACATCATTATATTTATTAAATACATTACCCACCCCCTGTGCCCCCCCATAAATACAAGATTTATCCTTTTACATACAGGGTTCATAACGCAGCCCCACGCGAATCCCCGGTGGGCTGGCGGTGCACCTGACAGACCTACAGGGTACCAACAGCCCTTTTCAAACAGGTTCTGGAGGCCTGTTGGTGGGTCCCGCCAGCGCCATGTCCCCCAGGTGGTCTCCTTGGGTCACCGTGGGCCACAATTGGGTCCCCACAGTAGGCCCACGGATGTCTGGGAGCCCCGGGTCAGACCCACAGGTGTCTGTGGGGCCTCGGGTGGTTCCCACGGGGGTCTGGGGAACTCACGAGTGCTCACTACGGGTCCGCGGTGCCCCCACGGATGTGGGACCACCGCTTCATCCCCGCACCTATGGGTCCACGGTGCCCCCACGGATGTGGGACCACTGCTTCATCCCCGCAGACTACGGGTCCGCGGTGCCCCCACAGATGTGAGGCCACCGCTTCATCCCTGCAGGTGTCACCCGTGGAACCACCAGCCTGATACCCATGAGATACCCGAGGAGACCGCAGGTGGTCTCCGGAGGTCTCACGCAGAACCACGGAACAAACCCTGAATGTAAAAAAAATAAACCTGGCCTATACATTCAATACATACACCCCCCCCCCCCCCCCAACAACCAACACCTACAGTACAATAATGTGCAAAATAACTATTATCCAGATAGGGATAATAGATTATTTGCCCATTATTAAACACATTAACTAGCATATTCAAATAAATAAAGTACTACTGACCTCATCAATAAGAAGCCCCCGTCGCCAGCAACATCCTGGTCTTTCGTTGCCCACAAAATACATAGCCAATACAAAGCCAATACATTGCAATTACATTCAGATATCAATTAACCCCTTAAACACCTTTTCGGATAATAACCGCAAAGGTAATTAAGGGATTAAGCCACACTGGCCCGATACCCACCCTTCACCCATTAATTTGTACAGTGGCTTCATCATGCAACTATATATATATATACAGAGAAAGAGAGAGAGAGAGAGAGAGAGAGAGAGAGAGAGAGAGAGAGAGAGAGAGAGAGAGAGAGAGAGATACACACACATGATGAACCAATATATAAATAAATGTAGAAGGGTTATCAAAAACATGCTGTACTACAAATAACACTTCTCCATACAGACACACTACAATAAAATCAATTTCCTTTAATAATCCTATCTGATCTTACAATCAAAATCCTCAAATGCCAATCAAAAACCTCAAATGACAATCAAAACATTGCCTTTATATTGTATATATGATGCATACAATCTATGCACCATATACATTCTGCAAATGAATGTTAACAATAACATTCAGAACAAAATACCAATACCTCCAAACAAGTATACTATTTAAACCAATCCAGTAAACATAAATCAATTAGCATTCATTAATGACATCCCTAAACAATTTACATTCCATCCCTAACAATTAATGGCCCCAATTCAGAGGGGGGGGGGCATGGCCAAAATGGGTCGGGGGCGCGTCCATGACTTGGGTGGCACGGCCATGATGTGGGGGCAGTGCCATCACACAGACACCGCGCTGTCTGAGGCACAAATTCCCCATTGACTTCAAACATGAATTTCAGCCAAAAAAGACCTGATTTGGCGCTTAAGCCCATATAGAGTAAGCCCCATAAACACCGCACAATTAGAAGGGCAGAGTTTAGTGAGGCTGCACATAATTTGGGCCTGTTTAGGTAAATACTAAAATGTACTGTCCATTCATAAAAACGCTTGTAAATTAGAACAAATGTAGGGCTGATGTGCAAGCTTTCTGGCCAGTGTTGCAGTAGGAAGAGGGAGAGGCATGCACGGGAGGGGGGAGAGGGAGAGCTATGCACGAACAGACTTCCCTCCCAAGCCGCCTCCCTCCCGTAGCTCCTTCCTCCTTCCCTCCTCATTGGCTGTCAAGTGCACCACGTGATGCGTCAGACCTGCAGAACACAAGATGGTGGTAGCTCCAGCAGGCTGATGCGTCACAGCACGCAGTCAGCCCTGTTGGAAGGAGGCAGCGGGGCAAGCTCACATAAGGTAAGGGGCTGGTGGTCTGCGGCCGCGCGCACCGCCGGACGCAGCGGGACCAAAGCCAAAGGCTGCTTTGTCTGCCTTTATAAAGGCCTAATATGTCACCTGGCAGAATTTAATTCAGCCCATCCACCTTAATTAGCACATGTGAGGCATATTAACACAGATTTTTTTTTCACAGGATGTTGTCATGCTTAAGTGTCAGAGCTAAATTTAATTAAGATTAACTAAAGACAGGGACTGGTTTGCAGACAGAAAATTGAAATATGTTTTTACCTGAGAAGAGAAGAAAAAGATGATCAGTAATTCAATAGTCTCCCCAACTCCCTGTTAAACTTCACACTGCTTGCCACTTAGAAAGGGCCACTTTGAAGCTTTGGCTGCTTTCACATATTATATCTTTTAGAGGAGCAGTGCGCAAACTTGGGGGGCGCAAGATTATTATAGGTGTTTGTACTGCCTATATCAGGGCTCTTGTTATGACTGATGGATCACTCTTTGACAAAGGCCTGAGGGCTGAAACGCGTCAGAGGATCCATCAGCTGTACACTTCGGTTCAATAAAGTTTTTTAGTCACCACCACTGTTACCCTTCATTTGTTCGACGGCTGTACTGTGCACGGGCGGCTGAACAAGTTCAGTGCATCTTCTCTGCTCTCTGCTTGTTACGGGGGTGGGGGCTTTCTGGGGGGCGAGGCCTTGGTGCGGGGACGGGGCCCTCACTGCACACAGACAGTCCCTCCTCCTCCTGTCTTTTTCCCCGCAACACACGCGGGACCAGTGCATGCTGAGTACTACCCCCCCCCCAGATGAAAGGGTGTGATTGTTATGATTGTGTGTATTGTGATTGAGTATGTTTGCTTTGTCTGTGTTGTGATTGTGTGGGTGTTGTGATTGAGTGTGTTGTGTCTGTGTGTGTTTTGTGATTGAGTATGTGTGTGGTTGACCAGTACAGTATTCAAAATACTTTACAGTATAGTACAGTACTTACGCGGTAGTTACCGTTGGTGTCCTCTTGACTTTTTTGGTCTTACCATGATTATAGCTCACGGTGGCTGCTGGTACAACGAGGCCTGAAGTACTTAACCAGCGTTGAATATCTGCAATTCGTTGTACTCTCGTGTACATCTCCTTTATTCTCATGCTGAGATCCTTAGAAATCTTTTTAACAGGTATCGCTGCGTGTAGAAAGAAATACAAGCACAAGAATGTATATTCGATGTTTAGTCGATGTGTATTCAATGTGCAGTGAATCCACAAAATGGATGGTGTATTTATACGTTAATGACTCACATTAGAGTACGCCCACTTTTAACACCTGTACCTCGTCGCCATGCATAAAAGGTGATACACATTGCATCGCCTCCCACTCGATGATCTGAATCTAAACTTGCCCTTGACCAGATACTGCATTGTGCCATCTGCTTCCATGGATCAACCCCAATTCTACGGACGCAGGAACACACTCGTTTCTGCCGTTCCTGCCATGCCGAAAAAGTGAAAGGCTGTGTAATAGTGAAAGGAAGGCGCTAGCTCTACTAGTGTTCATTTATAATATACAGTGAATAAAATTCAAATCAAGTGATATAAACATAATTCAGTGAAAACGTGATAAATAACGTGAATAAATGAATTAAAAACCCCTGCTCAATCCCAGCTGGTAGGGACTGGTTCCACTAGTCCCTCAATTCGTAGATATCCGTTTGCAATCCAGGGGGAGCATATAAGGGAGATAAAACAAAATACAATCTAAGTGCAGACAGTTTGATAACTTATGGGTTAATTCAGTGATATGTCTTGGCTCTGTGATGGTTATGTCCACTGTTGTTTCAATAGATCCAGGCAAATAGAATATAGGAATGACTGTGGATTGGGCCACCACTGTTTTGAACCCTCCTGGTTCTACACCCCCCAAATAATCCCATTGATAGGATGTTGAATTTCCTTTATATTGAATTGTATAATATATCTGTATATGCTGTTGGTCAGCATGACGCATCATTCCAGTGCATCATGTGAATCCATATGTCCTATTGTCATGTTACCCTCATAATGCATAGGCTTGTCTATAACCCCCCATCTACATATATCACGGAGCCTTTCCCCTTTTTCCACTCCACATTCTATAATGTGTGGTAATCATTTTTGGAGATAAAACATTTTTTGGACGTAAAATAGTTCACCGTATTGCCCCTTTAAACACTCCAAAACATTTAAAGCAACCTTTGATTCATTCCCGGACTCCTAATTGGATGCTGGGTCTTAATTTTGTATATATATCCAGTCCAACCATTTTTCCAGCCCCACATCCCCTTTTTTTATATACAGAACCCTCCCTTTGTAAGTATATACCTTTAGATAATATATTCGTTCATATTATATTTCAAATCAGTGAATCTTACATTTATGTCATTTCTCCATCACTATACAAGTGCTCCCTTATGTACACAGATGAATTCTAAGGTAGTAATTAGCGCAGACTTTTTTAGAAACACATTTTTTTTATAAAGTGTTAATGATGCGGGGTATATTAGGATACAGAGGAGTAGGGGGCGGTACACTCCTGAGGAAGCCACGCACCGTATTGGCGAAACGCGTAGAGTGGTAGCCGCCAAGAGGAGGAGAGAAGCAGTGTCAGAGATTGCAGACCCACAAACGGAAGTGACGGATCGCGGCCAACCGGAAGGGACATATCGGAGCTAACCGGAGGGGACAGGACAGCATGCCTTAGAGAGAGCTCCAGGGACAGAACAGAGCGGCATCCTGCTCGAGGACCGGAGCTGACGGGACCAGTACACCCCAGAGGGATCTCAGGAGGTGGAGAGTCCAGCGTAGCGGCGTCCCACGCAGGGTCCACGAACCGGAGGTGGTGGGTGAGCCAGAAGTCAACAGCAAACTCTCTTCGGTCACAGTATTGTGATACATGCATTATTTAAATGTTTTTATTGTAAGTGTTCAATTTTAAAACCCCATAAAGTTACGTGATTGGTCTGCACTATGGAAATCTTTTCTCTTCTATATACACCGCTGCTTTGCTGAGAGTGGAGGTCTCCATTATTCATTGGAATAGAAGTCCTTCCTGCAAAGACCACTGTGTCACACTGGCTGTTTTTGACTTACATCTTGTGAGTAGGCCACACATATGAGCCAAGACATATCACTGAATTAACCCATAAGTTATCAAACTGTCTGCACTTAGATTGTATTTTGTTTTATCTCCCTTATATGCTCCCCCTGGATTGCAAACGAAAAAGTGAAAGGCGACAGCCGTTTGCAAGCCAAGGCCAAAGCGAAAAGCTAAGGCTAATAAAGAAAACCTTCTGACGACTCCAAAGGCTCAAGGTAAGGCTTTAAAGAAGCATTATTATGTCAAGAAGAAATTCGGTGATGTACACTCAAAGCAAAACAAATGGTCATCTTCTCCATCAGCCCTCGCCGCCCCTGCCACTTCTCACCCGGAAATCCACAGGGCACCTTCTCCATCACTCTTCGACGACTCTGTCGCTTCTCTCCAGGGAACCCCCATCTCATCCTCTTCAGCACCCATCCACCCAGATGTCCACAGCACCCCATGCACAAGATCCAGCTTGTTAGACCACATGCTGAATGGGTTAAGTGTCGATATCCCTGGGAACTCTATGCTGGTAAAGATAAATCTTCTTTTAGAGACCATGCTAAATATGGATCAACGGATGGAGAAGATGGATCAACGGATGGGGAAGATGGATCAACGGATGGAGAAGATAGAGACTAACATAGCGGGGATACATAATTTGCTTGGAGTTCATGCCCCTGAATCTCGGACGCCGGAGCAGGAGGGTGGCATGGATGAGATGAATGGGACCTTCAACCTTCCATCACCAAGCGCACCCCCTCCATCAGAAGAATATGTGTTCCTGTATGCCATTGACGAGGATGACATGACAATCCCCTCAAGACCACGCCAGGAGACAACACTGACAAGGCGACCAAGACAGGAGGAAAGCATCCTCCCAGACAACCTATCCTCGTCCTCCGCCACAAGCACACCCGCTCCCAGAAGCACACCCGCTCCCAGAAGCACACCCACTTACGTTTGCATTGAGACGGTGCCCGACATCATCTTGCGCGACCTGTCCCAGCCAGTCAGGGAGAAGAATAGGTTTGCAAGTGGTGGTGTAGCCCAGAAACATGCCATGTACATTTTCAAGCACCATTTGCCCTACGTGGTGTACTGCGGATGGGCCCACAATATAAACTACGAAGGGAATCGAGCCAAAAAGGCTCTTCCCGAAAATTTAAGAAAGACTATTGTGGAGGAATTGCGGCGCTATTTTTCAATTAGCGAGCATTTAATGAAAATCGTGAGAGACTCCATAAATGGCATTTTGCGGCATACAAGGCATCGTCCCTGGAAGGACGATCAGCTGGGGATCGAATTCGCTGCGTGATTGTATTGTATTCATACTGTCAATGTTTTTACTTACTGTACATCATACACCTGTAAATGTTTTCACTTGCTGTAACTGTACTGCTGCTTGTTTTAAATTGTATTCTCAAATGTTTTCAGTTGCTGAACTTTAATAAAAAAAATGTTGCTTGTTTTAAATTGTATTCTTAAATGTTTTCAGTTGCTGTACTTTAATAAAAAAAATGCTGCTTGTTTTAAATTGTATTCTTAAATGTTTTCAGTTGCTGAACTTTAATAAAAAAAATGCTGCTTGTTTTAAATTGTTTTTAAATGTTTTTACTTACAGTACACCATGAATGTTTTTTTACTTACAGTACTCCACCAATAAAAAAAATGCTGCTTGTTTTAAATTGTAATTGTTTCATTGTGTCTCCTTTGCGTTTCAATGAGGCATGAGGAATACAGCACTGTACTGTATACTGTAGGCATGCGCATTACATCAAAATAGTATTAAAACGCATTATTAGTATTAGTGTTATTAGAACACACATACTGTACTGTAATACATGTACAGAATAAATGCATACATTTTATTTTCAGGGTTTATTATACAGTACAGTATGTAAAATAGTATTGTATACTTTATGAAAAAAACAGCATACTGTTTCAGGTTTTCTATAAAGCTCACAGTAATTCTATCCTAATCAATAAAAATGGCACTGATTCAGATTCAGCAGTGTACAAAAAGCGATATCCATCGAAATCCCTCCATTTGCCGTTCTCAGCATGATGACAAAGTTTCTTTTCTGAGGAAGAAAAATACAAGTATCACTATAATGGCAGGTTCAAATTAGTCTGTCCCCTAAAGAAGTTCCCGCAGTCCCCTCGGTCAGTCCCAACAATAATTTTCTCGGGGGGCGTCTCTTGTTCATATACACGCATGCGCCAAGATGTGATGTGACGCATATGCGTTTCAACAAGCTTCCAATGCGCATGCGCCTAGCTGTCCACCAATTGTTCAGTATCTACTGTAGAAGCTGCTCAGCCAATGATATTGCTGGACTACATTTTGGCGAATTGTGACTAAAAGAACTAAATAACCATAAGCAAAGCGATTGATTACAGGAGAATCGCTTTACTGTGCATTGATATTGATATGGTAAAAAAATAATTACATACGGCAGCTGTACCCACCATAGACTTTGCCAATCGGTTGGCGCCGAGCCACTGCCAGTCCCGTTGTCTTGATTATACACGTAGTTCACAGGTGACAGCGGGCCTGCTACACCTGTAGTTGACAGCTGATGAAGCTGGAAATCGCTTTGGTACATGCAAGCTTGCTGGTATCTGTACGTGAAATCCTGCTCAGCCTGCAGGTATCCAGGTGGGGGCAGATTGCAAGGGTTGCCGGTCGGCAGGTTTTCACAGACGGTCGGACCATTATTGGAAGCCGGTGTTGGCGCTGGTGCTGGTGCTGGCGCATTGCTTGCCTGGGACTGACGATTCTTATTTGGTTTTACCATGACCTTTCGCTTTTTGAACTCTCCATGATCAAAGATACTGGAAAAACTCCGGGTGCAGGAGCAATATGAAAAAAACGCGGATCGATACATAACTTTTTCCTTATCTCACGCTTCCACCCATGAGCATCTGGTGAAAATTTGTAAAAGTCATAATTTTCGATAAAATATTGATACATTTGACCAACTGTGGCCATCTTATCATCTGCTGAACTAATTGCTGACCATATTAAATAAGCGTACGTTATGTTGGGCTTTTTGAACACGGACTGCAGTGGTGTACTCATCTCTGGACCTCTCTGGACAATGGAATAGAACACCAGACACTTTGCATTTAGTTTTTAATATGAAACGCCTAAATAGATACAGTGTTGTACAACTTCTTCAGTACCAAGGTCAATTCACAAAGGACCACTGTGGTATTTTTTAAACACCTGCAAGTCGACACATTACTGAAGCGCATCCGCATACAGTACATTAGAATTCATAACAATTCATGAAAATCTGCCACCTGGCGGATACGCAAAGAATTACAACCAATTAAATCCGAACCATTCTCATTAAACAGATCAAGCGCGGGTGACGCCGGCATGATTGCATCATGAATACGACACGAATGCCGCATGAACGCCGCATGAACGCTGCATGAACGCCACATGAACGCGGCGAAGCGCGTGGCATTCGGAAAATATCGGAGAAGTGTTAAAATAAAAGGGGCCGCGGCTGTAAGTACAACTGTCTTTATTTTATAATGCTAGTAATGTTTTTAATAATGGACAAATAATCTATTATCCATATCTGGATAATAGTTATTTTGCCCATTACTTTACTTTATGTGTGTTTGACGCTGCGTGGGGGGGGGTTCTTTTATTTAAATGTAGGAGCATGTTTATTTTTTTACATACAGGGTTGGTTCCTTAGGTCTGCGAGGACCTCTGGACACTGTCTAATAGCTAAATTATGAAAACAGTTGTAATGCAGAATAAACATTTAATAATAAAACGAACCAGAAATAAATCAAATGTGTTTGCAGAAACCAGTATCACAAATGGGCATGTCACAAAGTGAGGGGTGGGGGGGGGGGGGAAAGGAAAAGGGGAAAAAACATGAAACACAAGGAATATACACAAAAAACGGAGAACAGCAAGTATGCTAGGGGGGCGACGTTTCGAGGGACTACCTCTTCATCTGACCCATTCCCCCTGGTCCAAAAGGTCCCAAAGGTACTTCCCTAAGCCTCCCTTCCCCTATAATTGGTCAAATCAGACACCCCTGAAAATAGATAGCAAACATACAGTGTAGGCTAAATACAGCTAAACAGCTAATAGCAGGGAAGCAAGAATCCACTACAGTCAATGCCAGTAGTTCAAGTACCACAAGAAACTGTGGGCAATGTTACAGTAAAGGCTGAACACAGCTTGCAAGAAAGCAGCTTGCAAAGAAGCACCAGGAGTCCACAACAGTCAATGAAAGGTTAATGGGACTAGCAAATGAAGACAGTAATCAAACCCTCTGGCTCTGCTCCTTGTGCTCGTGTGGAGCATTCTTGCAAGCTGCGTTCAGCCTTTACTGTACCATTGCCCACAGATTCTTGTGGTACTTGAACTACTGGCATTGACTTTAGTGTTTGCACCAAGTTATGCCAATCTATTTATGGGACAATGGGAGGAGAGTTTTATTTGGAATAATTGTCCCCTTGGTGCAAACCTGGTGCTCTGGCTTCGCTACATAGATGATATTCTTTTTGTTTGGAACGGCAGTATTGATTCATTAAATCATTTTATTTCCCATCTTAATACCAATCAGATGAATCTCAAATTCACATGTCATTTTGATTCTAGTTCTATCGACTTTTTGGACTTAAAAATTAGTTCTGTAGACAAAAACATACACACCCAAACATACTTCAAGTCTGTGCAGGCAAACAACTATGTGTTGGCCAATAGCCAGCACAACCCCCAGTGGTTGCGCAATATTCCTAAGGGCCAGTTCGTCCACCTGAGGCGCAATTGCTCAAGTGATGAGGCGTTTGCGTCTCAGGCGAGCGAGCTTAAAAATAAATTTTTGAATAGGCAATACCCTGAGGAGTTGCTCTCCAAGACCCTGCTAGAGGTGCGAGATATCGAGAGAGCCAGTCTTTTGGAGTACAAAAAATATAGGATTGACTCTAATTTGAAAAACACAGTATCTTTCATCACGCAATATAACTCTATGGCACCCGATATTAGGCGGGTCTTGTATAAACATTGGCCAATTCCCTTGAGAGATCCATCTTTGGCCCAAATTCTTCCCCCCAAACCTTCAATTGTCTTCAAAAAGGCCTCTAATTTACAATCCAGGCTGGCCCCTAGTTGCCCCAATTTAAACAAGACATCAGGGGTAGAACCTCGTCAAAAAGGTTTCTTTATTTGTACTAACTGTGCAGCCTGTAAATACAGTTATAATCAAGTCACTTTTAATTCCAATGTTACCGGTCGGGTATATAATATTCGTTCATACATTGATTGCCACTCTGTATTTATCATTTACCTGCTACAGTGCCCATGTGGGCTACAATATGTTGGCCGTACGGGGAGGGCCTACCAAAGATGCATTTATGAACATGTGTACAATATAAGTAAAGGGTTAACTACACATAGTGTATCACACCATTTCCTTATACACCATCAGCAAAAACCAAAAGGCCTTAAATGTCAAGCTATTGAAATGTATCCGGGCAATTGGAGTGGAGGAGATAAAATAAATGGTATAAGTAAACGCAAGTCATATTGGATATATGAACTTAAAACATTATCTCCCAATGGTCTCAATATTGAATTTGATCTATCAGCTTTCCTGGCCAAGTAATCAATAACTATACATTTTAATTAATATTTGCCTTTTATATAAATATATAAATTCTCTTTTGCTGTTTGCTGGTACTGGCAGGCTTAGCAGTTTGTGGTATCCAGCATTAAACTTTATATGCTCAGAGCATTGTATTCATATATCTACATATAGTACTGTGCCTTTAAGATAGGGTGTTTTGAGCCCTGGTGGGCTCTATGGGGTCTCAATTGTATTTGTTTTTCATTGTTATGTTGTATTTTCCTTTCATGTATTTCATGTCTATTTGTTTTATGTTGTTTGTTATCACTGTTTAGATTGATTTGTAGATTTTTACATTATTATGCCATTGTTTTGGTTAATGCTTTTATTGGTGTCATGGTATAAATATGCCCACACTTGTTACTCCCATCATGCCCCTGACGAAGTGACTGACGTCACGAAACGCGTAGGGTGGTCTTTTATTTGGCTGAGACTTGTATCATTCATTTCCGTATGTGCACTGTCCCCCTCAGACTTTGTTCCAGCTTTTTGAGCCTCATTGCCTTCCCGGGTGCTCTCCCTGCTCTCGCGCTGTGGTGTGACATCACCGGCACATCGCGCGACCTGGCGGTCTGTGTGTATGGTGCCGGTGATCTCTCCAACAGCGTGCAGCTCCGGTCCTCCCCGTGGTATTCCCCACTCACTCTAAAGGTCTGTGTGTGGCGCAGCAGTGGCCGTTCCGGCAGTGTGGATCCCTGGAGGTTGCTGTTTCTAATCCTTGCAGAGGCTCCGGTCTGACTTCAAATACAGTTGTTCTACGGGTCTTTACCATTCAGCATTGCTGTAAGTAGGATTCCAATTTTACTCCTACTAGATGTTACAGCCTTATTAGTGTCTCTAGCCCAACTTACATGTGTATGTTGTTTTATTTATTTTACATTTGCATTAAATTTGTAATTATTTTCTTGCCAATCTTATCAGTGTTTTTATGTTTGTATTTGAGTTGCACTATGATCTTTTTTCTTTTGTCTCTTTTTTGTTTTTGTCTTACACGTTTGTTTGTCCCTCTATGAGACTCCATTGAAGATTCTTCCCAGGACTCCTCTCCATTCATTATTGGACTTTATGTTTGGTCAGAGTTTATTTTTATATATTTTTGGAGGCGCCGTTTTTTTTTCTTTAAGCGGTTAATAACAGCTACGGTGATTAAGGGGTTAGGGGACATTACATTGGCTCCTTTAATGCTTGTGTTTGTTTTTCAGCACCCGAGGGCATGGACGGTGATGAAGATGAGGATGGCCTGCATCGTGGCTGGCGGCCAAGGATGAGTGCAAGATGAATTTATTGGGATTAATGTATTTTACATGGGCACATGCACTATGATCCATATGTGGATAATAGTCATGTTGCCCATGACTATACTGTATGTGTTAGGGGGGGGTTGTATTTATTTAAAATAATTTATGTATTTGTAATTGATTTTGTGGGGCACACAATTGGTACTGAAGGCAAGTGGTAACCCCCGCCACCGCCGGCCTATAGTACCATTCCTGTGCCTAAAAAAATACCTATGGCTTATGTATATAAGGGTGTATAGGGGTTGTTGGGGGCACAGAGGGTGATTGTGTTGTGTATTGCAATGTTTATTGGGGGCAATTGTCCCCAATAAACATGCTACTGTGACTTAACCCCTTCATTGCCTTAACGGATAGCCGCTAAGGTAATGAAGCAGCATTACTGTATTTGTATTAATAGTGTACATGTGCAGGGGGTCTCCGGAGATGAACCGTGTTGGATTTATGTCTGGGGACCCCCTGCTTCCCGAGAGACAGGCCCGGTTATGGGATGCCGGTATCTCCTATGAATGGAAATGTCCCGCGTCACGTGATTGGGCTATCTCCATGCATAGGAGATAGTGGCACCTCATAACGGGGCCTTTAGCTCATGAAGCAGGGGGTCCCCGGACATAAAACCAACGCAGTTCATCTCCGGAGACCCCCTGCACACCTACAATATTAATCCAATTGTTATGTAAACATTTTTTATTTGCCGGCGAGATTTGTGCAGAGAGAGGCGGATCACGCTCTGCTGATAGATCTCGCCAGCGGAGCCCTTCTCGCCAAGGCTTTCCATCTCTCTTTCCGATTCCTCTCACAGATAGGCACACCTTCCTGCATACTGCGAGGGGAATCCGCCAAAAACATGGCGAGTTCTACGTCTGGCAAATGGCCATTCTCGCCGTTTCCTGCATAGGCCCCTTAGTCTTTAAAAGTTTTCTAGTATTATTTGTATTTAATATGGGTGTGTCTGCTTGCAAAACTCCCACTTGCCCCCATTGTACTTCCATGACCCTTGCTTTTTTCCCATTCCCAGCTATTCTATTTAGTTTATCTGTTTCTTGTCCCTCCCTCCTCTCTCCTATTTTAAAATCTCCAAATATCCAACAGTAATAAGATTCTTCCCCATAGCACAGAAGATCCATCTTCATTGAGGTGCAATTCTTCCCTAACATAAAGTTAGCACCTCTGAGAAAAGGAGTCCCAGTGCTCTAAAACCCCCAAACTCTCCTTCTTACACCACTTTCTTAGCCATGCATTACCCTCCCTAATCTCCGACTGTCTCTCTGGGGTAGGGAATGGCACTGGTAATATTTCAGAAAATACCTTGGAGGTTCTTCCGGCCTAGATCCCTGAAATAATCTTTTAGGACCCCCCATCTTCCTCTATCTTTATCATTGGTGCCAACATGTAACAAGACTGCCATATCAGTCCTAAAGATTAGTCTGTTATTCGCTGGTTCCCAAATGAATATTTTCTTCATTAAATGGGTGCAAATGAATGTCCAACCTTTTAATATATAGTATATCAAATAGTCCAGCACTGTTCTTTTCTCAATTTAATCAGAAACATAAACGAAAACATATTTTACAGCATAATTTTCAGTCATCTGGTTTGCATCATTCAGGCATATAGAATGTAGTGGATAATTTGTAGCTCTGTTTTTTGCTTGGGTGGTAAAGGATTCTGAATTCTATCAATTCAAAAGCAATCTTTATACATCTCTCTTAGCCAGTCTAAACATAGCAATCACTTGTTTTTCTCACTGTCAGCTCAAAATCTTCGTTAATCAACAATGTTTAAACCAACATCCTTCATCCTTCAGTTACTTTGATGTAGAAGAACCTCTTTGCTCTGTCACCAAGTAACTATAGTCAATCCTATGTGTCTAAGCTTTTAAGATCTTGCTGTATTGTATTGTCTTACTAACTAACTATCTATTTAATTAACCTTTGAATTCAAACTCTTGCAACTCAGTAGACAAACATTTCTACACTTGCCTGTCTTCAGACTGATTTAATTCTAACTTGATAAATTCTAACTTGATACTAAATGAGAGAGAGAATAGCATAGCATAGTTAATATTTAGGATGATTTCAAGTCTATCTTCAACTCCCAGCCCCTCCAACAATCTGTCTACTTGATCCAAAGTACTTTGATGTGCCAAACTTGAGCTGCTGGGAGACAACAAACTGTTCGGTTCATGCGGTCCTGGTAACAAACCTTCCTAATAATGGAGTCCCCTACGTCAACTTCACGGCAAATTCTCAGTGGGGGGTCCCAATTGGCAGAACTATTCATGGAGATGTTCTTTTCCAAGCATGTTATAAATACATGTCCACAGAGCTGTCTGTATTTCCTGATTCTTTAAACTGTATATGATGGGGTTTAACATTGGAGTCACCACTGTATAGAGAAGGGAAAGAACTTTGTTGACTTTCAACAAAAATCCCCTAGATGGAGTCATGTACAGGGTCATCATTGTCCCATAATATGTACTGACAACAGCCAAGTGGGAGCTGCATGTGGAAAAAGCTTTCTGTCTCCCAGTGCTGGATTGGATCCTTCGGATGGTGATAATGATAGAAACGTATGTTGCAACAATGAACATAAATGGAATTAGAATTGCCGGGATACAGAGTAGAAAAACTACCATTTGCACAGTGGAGGTGTCAGAACATGAGAGCTCAAGAATCGGCGTAAAATCACAGAAGAAATGGTCAATGAGTTTTTGACCACATAACTGCAAATTGCTTATCAGAGTAGCTGTAATTATTATTGCAACAGATCCTCCTAACATCCATGAGCAGATAACAAGGTGAAGGCGAAGCTTGAGGTCCATGATAGTGGGGTAATGTAATGGGTTACAGATGGCCAAGTATCGATCATAGGACATCACAGCAAGAAGGAAGCATTCTGCACCTCCTGAGGTACTAACAAGGCAAAATTGGAAAAGGCATCCTGGAATAGAAATAGTGGCTCCTTCAGACGCTATGACCTGGAGCATTTTTGGGACAATACTGGTGGTGAATACCATCTCAGAAGAAGACAGGTGGCTGAGGAAGAAGTACATGGCGGACTGCAGTTGATGACAGGTTGATACCAAAACAATGATGAGCGTATTCCCAGTTATTATCACAATGTATATCAAGAGGAACATGATGAAGACTAAAATCTTGACTGTGTGAATAAGTTGAAATCCCACCAGCAGGAATTCTGTGACTGCAGTATAGTTCTGGTCTTGCAGAGCCTAAAGAAATTATGAGAACACGTCTAAATGAAAGACAGATTGCTGTGTAAAAAAATTAGTACCGGGATTCTAAGATTATCATAGCACATTAGGCACCTACCAATTCCATCCCCATTTTGTTTTCAACTTGGTTTAATCACCAGGAGACCCCTTTCTGGGAAACGGTTCACTTTGCTGAAGGAGTGAGTAAAGGCGCTGATTCTGAAAATAATAACACTGCGTATGAAGCAAGGGAGCATGGTTTGAATCCCAGTGTAACTAAGAAAAAAGGGTGGTGTGAATAGCGCTAAACAATATATACAATGCAAACACAATGTGAAAAATTATAAAGGACGGCTGCCAGGAAAACCAACCGAAAAACACTCGTTGACGAAAAACACAGAAATAACAATACAGGCCGGCCGCCTCAAAGTCCAAAACTGAAATGAGGCCAAAGAGTGCTGCAGTGTCCACAAAACGCTGATCCGGTTGAAGGACTGCAAACTCCCACAACAGCACAGTCTGGTATCAGCAGGGAGGATAACGAGAGAAGAAAGATATAGCGTGACACTGCAGAGCACTATAAATAAACATTTACTCCTACAAACAGGACATCAATGACCACAACAACACTACACAAGGCTGACACTAATAACAGCGATTTATTTGACAATACTAAAAACAAGAGAAGAGCTTTGGAGGGCTGTCTAGGATCCAGTGTGGGTAAAACTGGAATCCTACTACTTAGTGCAATCCAGGAGGGTTCAAGCGGTGTGTATACTTTGCGCTGTTGTTTATTCGCTGATGTCCTCGGCGCTGGGCTGGTGTGCGGCTATTACTGGCGCCTGCGCTTCCCGGTTACTTGGGCTCAGCGTCCCTGCAGGCCAAACCTCGCGGAGATTTCCGTCAACGTGACGTCACTGCTAGGTGGAGCTACTCGCCGCACGACCTTTCTACTGTTATCGCACGTCATACACCGATTAGATCATGATTCGTCGAGCTGTGACACGGGTGCTGTGACTGCCTCCTTGATGCTTCTTCACAATGATCTCTAAAAACACCCAAGCGTTTTCGTGCGCATGCGCACTTCTTCAGGGGAAGATTAGCACAGTCCATGGTTGCCTGGTGTGTAATGGCAGGATCAAGCCCAAGTGGTGGGATTAATGTCATTCACATTCGTTTTTCAGCAATAGTAATTGGCTGAGGACCTGTTCCATGGTTGTGCTAAGGTATGGCGAGGCTTACAATATAAAACAAACATACACAACATTGTAAACAAAATTCATAAACATAAAACAGATCAAGCATGTTGTCCTGACATATATAAAGTATGAAATTGGGTGTAAAGACTCCAGATAGTTATTATCAATCCTGTTCAAAGCATTCACCGGAACTGCATGTCATAAACGTCTAATGAGCAAAGTTGAGAGGTGTACACTATATGAATATTAAAAATTGCTTTTAAAAAATGCCAAATGGTTAAATTAGAAACACTTATTAATTTGAATTAGGAGTATCTTCTCTAATTTACAAGGTTAATAAAAACTTTAATAAATAATTTATAAATAAAAAACCTCCTGATATTATATTGAGTGTATATAAAACTATTATTTAGAAAGACACCTTAATCGAGTCTATGTTTAGTCTTATTGGGGACAGGGTTTTTCAGCTCATAGATCCAGTAGGCTTCATCGCTACTGATCTGTTTGGACTGATCTCACCCTCTCCATTGCACTTGGGTGCTTTCTATTGCCTAGACATCTCAGCCCACCAGCAGGGTTTTTATTATGAGCCCGCTGAAAATGGTGCGAAACCCTGTGCTTGTGGCTAATCCTCGTCTATGGTATAGATGTGCTACGTAATTCTTCGTTGATAGCACCCTGCCAGTGCCCTGCCCACAATGTAGCCACACGGGGCACTGCGAGTAAAATAACACACAATGTGGAGTGGCAGTATAAATAAAGCTTTTATATTGTAAATTTGTATCTGTTACATTAGATTAAATGTTTTCATTGACTGGTACTGCTTGTGAAATTACACGGCTAGTACAACTCGCGAGCAGTAAAAAAGCCCTTATTTTTACTAAATCTCTCATATTTTGTTGTTGTCGAAGAGGCAACTCGGGGTGAGTATGTGTGTCTAATTTGTGCTGCTTTGGTAAAAATAATTTTGGGTTTCTCTGGGGAGGATTTAGTATAGGACATCGTCACATAGGAGTAGTAGCGACAATTGCTTATTTAAATAGATTAATTTTTGGCGCGTCTCAATTATAGGGTGCGAAGGCCACTCCATTGGTATAGATTCCGAGTGAGATCTATTTTTGTACTCTAACCATGTATACGTTATCATAAAAGAATTTTATCTACAGTTACACGACCTTCCTCTAATAGATTCATCCGGATACCCACTGCTCTTGAAATTTGTCCTGAGCTCAGCCCCGGAGCGAAACACCCCAGGACTGAGCAGTTGCGCTTCAGCGGGTGAGCGACCCCTGGGATATCGAGTCCAACTTGGATTGTGATGGCTGTCTGCCCTAGGTAATATTGGCCTGTAATGGCTTGAAATATGTTTTGGTTTTATTTGGTTGGCTGTCTAGATGTAATGCATCACAATCCAAAAATTCTATATGCTCCCATTGAGTGATTGAAAGTAAACTTTAAATCCTGTCGTTAGAGTTGAGAGAAATTCAAAAAAAAACTCTAATTGTTCCGGATACTGACCATACAAAAATGATATTCATCTATTGATAACGGCGCCAGAGCACAAGGTGTGCCCCAAATGGACAGTTGGTTCCAGAATATCTATCTCCAACTATCCATAAAATAGTTCGCATACTTGGGGCAACCTCGGCCCATCGCGTTCCACAGGTCGTAAATAAAAATTGTGAATCGAATTGAAAAAATTTGTGTGTCAAAAATAAATATATCTACTATTAAAAAAATATTTACAGTGCTGGCTGATGTAGTGTCGTCTATTGTTCTAACCTTGCGTGATATGGCTGACATCCTTTGTCATGGTGAGGGCGTATACAAGGATTAGTGACATCACGCTGTCACCAATGTTTCCAGGCTTGTCCACTGCGATTCTCTAAGTACTGGAGGGACATGTGTTCTAACACGCCGGTAGGGGCCGACCTGTTGTACCAGTGGTTGAAGTGGTGTCTGTAGGGAAATCTATAATATGAAGACAAATTGTGATAGTTAGTGATCCAATACCTGATATGATAGGTCTCGGGGTGCGGAGGTGGTAGTGCTCTTGGGTATTTTTGGGACTGAAAGAGTAAAGATAAAATGGAGATGTGTGTGCACATTTAAAATTCCAAACTTAATTTCTGAGGCGTATTAACGCCCTTCCTTGAGACCATTATGCGCAAAGTCGTAGTACACTGGGTTTCAAAATTGTTTGAGGGGATTACTCGCAAGGGGAGGTATGTGTTACACGTGACACAGTAGTCGCTCGATGCGGACCTGGAGATAGTACTCGGTGTCATGACGACTACTTACCCCCCTCTTGACAGCAGATTTTATAACTATCTCTTATTATCCTCCAGTTGTGTAGGGCCAGTTTTTCATTGGAGGTGAAATTATCCCGACGAATCTGTATGTCCTACTTGACTCATCCTATTCCCTGGTTACTATCTCCAAAAGGAGTTGACACATGCCCTTGGGCAAATGTAGGATAAAAAGTGGACTGACCGTAAACTTACTATATGGTTTCTTAGCTCTTGATCTAATTGGCTAGTAACTGGCATCTTTTATAAAATATTTTTTAAGCTAATTTCCGTGCAAACTATGAACATCGAGTGTGTATTAAAAACTAGTTAGGGCCACATATTGGAGCATGTGAGTCCTTTTCCCAACACCCTCTTTTCTACTGCGGTCAGAAATGTTGTTACTGAGAGTTAAAAATTTCTGGTATGTCTGACTTTTGGTTAACCTATTCTATTATTACCTCCTCTTCGCCCTCTGGTGCTTTTTTTCTTTTCTTTGTATTCCTGGGCGGACTGTATTTCTAGACTGGTTTTCTTATTTCTAACCTGGGGAAAAAATGTCTTCCTTTCCTTCCTCCACTCTAAAAAAGAAAAGGTTGTTTTGGCCCCCGGAGTTGGTAAGGGAGTATCATGACGCACTATCGGGTTCGCTCTCCGATTCGATTTCTGAACAGAGCACATGATTTTATATGATTGGACAAAACTTGCTTCAATATTAGGTGCTGTTGCTATCTGTGCGCTATAGTTTCTTGGCTCTTTTTGCGTGAGATATCTGACTCGTATCATGTTGGGGCAATACCCTTTGTGGTTAGGGGGATGGGCACTGGGATGGCAATGAGTGGGTATAAGAGGCAAATGATGCGGTTTTCTTGCCTTGTTACTATATCTGTCAGAAATCTGATTGCTTCTCATCCTACTCGCTTAGGCCCCCAATATAGGACATTACTATTTCGGCTTTTCCTGTTGTTTAATTAATTTCATCCTTCGTTTTTCTGGTCCAGGTTCTCTGACGACCCGTATCATAGTCGTTTTTGATCTCTAAAGAACTTGCTCTGTTGTGGTACCCACTATTTCTAATTCCATCTGATCCAATCGTTTTTTAACCAGGTCTCATCCAGAAGTTCTCATTATCTAGATACGGGTGGAGTTTTATCTTTTCGTTCTCAATTTCCAATTTCATACTTGTGAATCGACCAGTGTTTTTTTAACGACTGATGTTAAAACGTCATTTTCTATCAATGTAAAAGGAACACGGAATCTGAAAAGTGTCATATCCACTCATTCATGAATCTATGCTTCTGCGTGTCCTAGCTAGGTCACTTTTTTGGAACTCTCCAGTGCTCCACGTGGAATTCGGTGGTTCTCCTAGATATTTACGTGAGTGTTGCTAACCTCCCACTCGTGTCTACTTCTGGGCAACAAGGTTTTTCCAGTGGTACTAAAATTGGTTGAAATCCAACCACTTTTGGTTTCCACCTTCAAAGCTAGTTATGGGGATCTCCGTAACGATATGATCTACATTCATATTGTCCGGGCCCGTGACAAGAAATCTACGAGAGTCTCATGGGTTTATGATATATATCAGTATTACAGGCTCATCTGTGGTTAGATTAAGGTGATTGAACTGCTACCCTGTGTGGAGGATAATGTGATCTAGAAAACGGGTGGTGTGAATAGCGCTACCAACTAATACAATGCAAACACAATGTGGAAAAATTATAAAGACGGCTGCCAGAAAACCTAACAAACACAGTTAGAAAAAACAAGAAATAACAATAACAGACCGGCGCCTCAAAGTCCAAAAATGAAATGAGTCCAAAGGTGCTGCAGTGGCCAAAAACGTGATCCGGGTTGAGGACTGAAAACTCCTACAAACAGCAAACGTGTCCCCCCTGGTATCATTGAAGGGAGATACAGGAAAGATATACATAGCGTTGCACCTACCGCTGACTATAATAACATATAACTCATACAAGAACACGGAGCATACTGAACAAACAACCACTTAACAACCAAAGGCTGACACGTAGTATAACAGGAGATATATTTAGACTAAATACTAAAAACAAAGAGAAAGTCTTGTTGGAGCGGGTCAGATTCCAGTGTCGGTTAAAAACTGGAATCCTACTGTGGACAGCCAATACCAGGAAGGGTTCAGCGGTGTGGTATACTGTGCTGTTACTTTATTCAGCTTATCCTTCGGCGCGTGGGCTGCTGAATGGCCTGCCGGCGCTTCCTACCGGTACTACCTTCGGGCCTCAGCGTCCACTGCAGGCCAAAATCGCGAGGATTTCCCGTCAACCGTGATCCTACTCGCTAGGGTGGAGCTACGCCTCGCCGCCGCTTGCTAATTATGCCCCGTCTACACTCGTCTCGCTCAGGCAGCTGTGACTGAGAGGCTTGTGACCTGCTCCTTTGATGTCTCTTCCAAATGATCTCTAAAAACACCCCACGCGTTTCGTGCGCTAGTATGCGCACTTCTCAGGGAAGATTAGCACAGTCCATGGTGCCTTTTGTAATGGCAGGTACCAGCCCAATTGGTGGGATTAAAATGTCTTTACACATTCGTTTTCAGCACTAGTAATTGGCTGATGACCTGTAATCATGGTTGTGCTAGCTCTGGCCAGCCTACTTCCATATAAAACAAATACACAACATTTAACAAAACAATCATACACAACATAAAACAGATCAAAGCTGTTGTCCTGACATATAAAGTTATGAAATGTGTGCGTAGTAAATGACTCCAGATAGTTATTAAATCCTACATCTTGTTTACAAAGCTTGCACCGGACAACTGCATGTATTTAAATCGTAAGATGCGTGAAGGTGTCTTATATGACTTTAAAATTGCTTTTAAAAATCTCAAATGGTTCTAAAACACTTATTCATGAATTAGTGAGTTACTCTCTACAAATTACAAGGTTAATAACAAACTTTAAATAAATACTTATAATAAAAAAACCTTGATATTATTACGAGTGTATATAAAACTCTTATTTAAGAAAGACACCTAAATCGAAGTCTATGTTGTAGTCCATTTGGGACAGGGTTTTCAGCATAGATCCAGTAGCGCTTCACGCCTACTGATCTGTTGTAGCTGATCTCCCCTCCCCCATTACACTTGCGGCTTCTTCTATTGCCTGAACCAGTCTCAGCCCAGCAGGGTTTTATTATATAGCCACGCTGAAATGGTGCGAAACACTGTGCTTTGGGCTAATCGCAGTCTAATGTTATAGATAGTGCTCGTAAATTCTTCGTTGATCGCCTGCCTGCCAGTCCTGCCCACATATTGTATAGGCCACAACGGGCGACTGCAGTAACACTACATCACAAAATTGTGAAGTGGCAGTTCATATAAATGTTTGTTATATTGTAAATTTTTACCTCTGTTACATTAGATTTATTTTTCAGTCGCTTTTTGCTGAATACATGACAGCGTCCTGCTTACACTCGGCAGTAAATGAAAGCCCTTATTTTTAACTAACTCTCATTCATTTTGTTTGTTGTCAAGAGGGCAACTAGGGTAGACGTGTCTCTTAAATTTGCTGCTTTGGTAAAAATAATTTTGGGTCTTCTTTGGAGGAAGGCAATTGATGAATAAAGTAACATAAGTATCCCAGATGGAGTGCGACCATGTTTATTTAAAATGATATATTTTGGCGCCATCTCATTATAGTCGGTGACGAAGGCCACTCCATGGTTAGAATTCCCGATGGTTTTCAATTTTGTACTCAACCATATGTATTACGTATCAATTTTATCTACCTGACAGACGCTTTCCTCTAAAAGTTCATCCGGTTACCCTCTGTCTCTAAATTTGGTCTTGAGCTCAGACGCTGGAGTGCGCATACCACCCCAGGATCGGAAGCCAGTTGCGCTTCAGGCGGGTGAGCTGAACCTAGGATATTTCGGCATCCAACTTGGATTGTGTTGGCTGTCTGCCCCTAAGGTAATTATTGGCCTGTACTGGCTTGAAATAGTTTTTGGTTTTTATTTGGTTGTCTAGATGTATATGCTCAAAATCCAAAAATTCTTATATGCTCCCTATTGTGATTGAAAGTAAACTTTAAATCCCTGTCGTTGAGTAGAAAGATTGCAAAAAAAACAACTCTAATTGTTCCGGCTACCTGACCATACAAAAAATGATATCATCTATGCAACGGCGCCAGACACAAGGGTGCCCCAAATGGACAGTTGTTCCAGATATAATCTAATCGCTCCCCAACTATCCATAAAAAGTTCGCATAACTTGGGGCAACCTCTGTGCCCATCGCCGTTCCACAGGTCTGTAAATAAAATTGTGAATCGAATTGAAAATAATTGTGTGTCAAAATAAAATATTATATATCTAACAAAAATTTAAGTGACTGGTGATGTAGTGTCGTCTAGTTCTAACCTGCGTGATATGGCCTGACCATCCTTCTGTCATGGTTGATGGTCGTATACAAGGACGGTGACATCCGCTGTCACCCACATGTATTCAGGCTTCCACTGCAGATCTCTAAGTATCTGGAGGACATGTGTTGTATCACGCAGGGTAGGACAGGACCTTGTTACCAGGTGTGAAGTGGTGATCTATTAAATGAAGACAAATTGAAGTTAGTTGATCCAATACCTGAATATGTATAGTTCTGCCGGGAGGTGTTGGATGCTCTTGTGTATTTTTGGGATAAAGTAAAAATGGGGAGTGCTGCACACTTATAACATCCAAAAACTCTAATTCTTGCTGTATTTTACGCCCCGCTCCTTGAGACCATTATCCAGCAAAGTCGTCAACTGGGTTTTCAAAAGGATGGTGAGGGGATCTGACTCGCAAGGGGCCTAAGCGGTAGTAGGTAGAGAAAGAGCAATCAGATTTCTGACAGTAATAGTAATAGGTCAAGAAAACCGCAGCCTCATTTTGCCTCTTATACCCACTCCAGTGCCCATCCCACCGTGCCCATCCCCCAACACAAAGGGTATTGCCCCAACATGATACGAGTCAGTATACTCAAGCCAAAAAGAGCCAAGGAACTATGACGCACAGATAGCAACAGCAACTAATATTGGCAACGTTTGTCCAAAATAAATATCATGTGCTGTCAGAAATCGAATCGGAGAGCGAACCCGATAGTGCGTCATATCTCCCTTACCAACTCCGGGGGCCAAAACAACCTTTTCTTTTTTAGAGTGGAGGAAGAAAGGAGCACATTTTTCCCCAGGAGAAATAAGAAAACATCTCTAGAAATACAGCAAACACCATGAATTACAAAAAAAAGAAAAATGCACCAGAGGGCGAAGAGGAAGGTATTAATAGAAATAGGTTACAAAAGTCACGACATACCAGAAACATTTTTAACCTCAGTAAAACACATTCTGACCCCAGTAGAAAGACGTGTGTTGGGGAAAAGAACGCACATTTTGCTCCAATATGTGGCTCGCCTACCATTGTGTAATATCCACACGATGTTCATAAGTTTTGCACGGAAATTAGCTTTAAAAAATATTTTTAAAAGATGCAGTATAGCCAATTAGATCAAGAGCTACAGAAACACTCAAGTAAAGCTTTAAGGCTAAGTCCACTTTTACCTAAATTTGCCCAAGGGCCTTGGTCAACTCTTTGTGGAGGATAGTAACCAGGGAATTGGATGAGTCAAGTAGGACATACAAGATTCGCGGGATAATTTCAACTCCAATGAAAAACTGGCCCTACAACAACTGGAGGATAATAAGAGGATAGTTTATAAAACTGCTGACAAAGGGGGGGGTTATGTGGTCTGGAACCGAGTACTATCTCCAGGAGCCAGCTAAGGAAATGGAGACCATGACAGGGGGAAACTGACGCCCGGGAGCATAATGTCCCCCCGGGCGGGCAAGGGGGGGGCAACCAAAAAAATTTTTGATTTTAAATTTACATGACCCATTTGCGACTGTGTAATGGCTCTCAAGAAGGCGTAACATTGTTTTTTGGTGTTTAAATGTGACGCACCCCATTTTTTCTTTATCCCAAAAATCACAGAGCAATACACAACCCCGCAGACCTATCATATCAGGTATTGGATCACTAACTCAAATTTGTCTTCATTATAGATCACCACTTCAACCACTGGTACAACAGGTCCGGTCTACCTGCGTGATACAACACATGTCTCCCCAGATACTTAGAGATCTGCAGTGGAGCCTGAATACATGTGGGTGACAGCGGATGTCACCCTCATTGTATACGACCATCACCATGACAAAGGAGTCAGGCCAATCACGCAGGTAAGAAACTAGAGACACTACATCACCAGCACTTAAATTTTTTAGTAGATTTGTAGATATTATTTTTTTGACACACAATTATTTTCAATTCGATCACAATTTTATTTTACAGACCTGTGGAACGGCGATGGGCACGAGGTTTGCCCCAAGTTATGCGAACTTATTTATGGATAGTTGGGAGATAGATTATATCTGGAACAATGTCCATTGGGGCACACCTTGTGCTCTGGCGCCGTTTCAAGATGATATCATTTTTGTATGGTAGGTAGCCAGGAAACAATTAGAGTTGTTTTTTGAATTTTCAACTCTAACGACAGGGATTAAAGTTTACTTTCAATCACAATAGGGAGCATATAGAATTTTTGGATTTGAGCATATACATCTTAGACAACCAAATAAAAACCAAAACATATTTCAAGCCAGTACAGGCCAATAATTACCTTAGGGCAGACAGCCAACACAATCCAAGTTGGATCCGAAATATCCCTAGGGGTCAGCTCACCCGCCTGAAGTGCAACTGCTCCGATCCTGGGGTGTATGCGCTCAGGCGTCTGAGCTCAAGGACAATTTAGAGACAGAGGGTATCCGGATGAACTTTTAGAGGAAGCGTCTGTACAGGTAGTATAAAATTGAACGTAATACATTGTTGAGTACAAAAAATAAGAAACCATCGGAATCTACCAATGGAGTGGCCTTCGTCACCCAGTATAATGAGAGGGCGCCAAAAATTATATCTATTTTAATAAACATTGGTCTGCTACTCCTATGTGACGATGTACTATCTAAATGCCTCCCAGAGAACACCCAAAATTATTTTTACCAAAGCAGCAAATTTAAAGACACGTCTAGCCCCTAGTGCCCTCTTGAAACAACACAAAATAATGAGGTTAGTAAAAATAAGGGCTTTTTTACATGCGCGAGTTTTACAGCCTGTAATTTCAGCAACAGCATGAAAACTTTAAATCTAATGTAACAGATAAAATTTACAATATAAAAACATTTATGAACGCCACTCCACATTTGTGATTTATTTACTGCAGTGCCCGTGTGGCCTACAATATGTGGGCAGGACTGGCAGGTGCTATCAACGAAGAATTTACGGACACATCTAAACATTAGACGAGGATTAGCCACACACAGTGTTTCGCACCATTCAGCGTGCGCATCATAATAAAAACCTGCTGGGGAGATGTCAGGCAATAGAAAGAACACAGGTGCAGGAGAGGGGGAGATCAGCACAACAGATCAGTAGGCGTGAAGCCTACTGGATCTATGAGCTGAAAACCCTGTCCCCAAAGGACTAAACATAGACTTCGATTTAGGTGTCTTTCTTAAATAATAGTTTTATATACACTCATAATAATATCAAGGTTTTTATTTATAAGTATTTATTTAAAGTTTTTATTAACCTTGTAATTTGAGAGAGTAACTCACTAATTCATGAATAAGTGTTTTAACCATTTGGATTTTTAAAAGCAATTTTATATTCATATAAGACACCTTCACTGCATCTTAGATTTTAAATACATGCAGTTTCCGGTGCAAGCTTTGTAACAAGGATGTAGGATAATTAACTATCTGGAGTCATTTACACCAATTTCATACTTTATATGTCAGGACAACATGCTTGATCGTTTTATGTTTGTATGATTTTTGTTAAATGTTGTGTATGTTGTTATATATGTAAGGCTGCCATAGCTTAGCACAACCATGATTGACAGGTCAATACGCCAATTCTATTGCTGAAAACGAATGTGTAAAGACATTTTAATCCCACCAATTGGGCTGTACCTGCCATTACAAAAGGCAACCATGGACTGTGCTAATCTTCCCCTGAAGAAGTGCGCATGCGCACGAAACGCGTTGGGTGTTTTTAGAGATCATTTGGAAGAGAGCATCAAAGGAGCAGGTCACAGCACCCAGTCACAGCTCGAGCGAACGGTGTAGACGTGCGATACAGGAGAAAGCGGCGGCGAGTAGCTCACTAGCGATGACGTAGTCACGGTTGACGGGAAATCTCGCGAGGTTTGGCCTGCAGGGACGCTGAGCCCGAGAGTAACCGGGAGGAAGCGCCGGCGGCCATTACAGCAGACACCACGCGCCAGGATAAGCTGAATAAAGAACAGCACAGTTACACACCGCTTGAACCCTTCTGGATTGCTGTAAGTAGATTCCAGTTTACCACACTGGATCCTAGACCCGCTCCAAAGCTTCTTTGTTTTTAGTATTGTCTAAATAATCTCTGTTATAGTGTCAGCCTTTTTGTTAGTGTGTGTTTTGTCATGTATGTCCTGTTTGTATGAGTTATATGTATTATAGTCTGCAGTGTCACGCTATGATCTTTCTCTTTATTCCCTTGCATGATACCACGTG
Organism: Ascaphus truei; assembly: GCA_036426205.1. Taxonomy (NCBI): domain Eukaryota; kingdom Metazoa; phylum Chordata; class Amphibia; order Anura; family Ascaphidae; genus Ascaphus; species Ascaphus truei. The sequence continues at coordinate 7,315,584 of CM071586.1, forward strand.
TGCTGTTGTGGAGTTTGCAGTCCTTCAACCGCGAATCGCGTTTTTGGACACTGCAGCACATCTTTGGACTCATTTCAGTTTTGGACTTTGAGGCGCCGGTCTGTATTGTTATTTCTGAATCCCAGTGTAAACTCCTTGTGACCTTAGGCAAGTCACTTTATCTCACTGCGCCTCAGGCATCAATTTAGATTGTAAGCTCTATGGGGCACAATTCTATGTACAGCACTGCACACACAGTCAGCCTTATATAAGAAAAAACATATTATTATTATTATTTCCTGGTCTGATGCTCTGATCCATTGGACTAAAGAATGTTCTTATGATTCACAACACTTCTCTTTATTCATAGGTTTGCTAGTAGTTGTAATAACACCGCATACCTTATCAGGAACGATTTAAGGTCCTGGACATGTACAACTTAGAGGAGAGAAGGGAGATATAAATCATTGTAACGTGTGTAAATGAGTCAGCGTTTGTTTTAATGCATGACATTGTATCAGCATAATAGTGCTTAAATGTATTAAGCAATGTGGCAGGTAGCATATTAGGCAATGCATGACATTGCATGACATTGACATTAATGCATGACATTGTATCAGCATAATAGTGCTTAAATGTATTAAGCAATGTGGCAGGTAGCATATTAGGCAATAATGTACAAAAGGGGAAATTCTATATCTGCCAAAGGATCCGTTTTCGTCAAAATTGGACTTCAATTGGAGTTTTTGGCTGAAAAAAGCCAGAAAAATCCCCATTGGTGTTAATATTTATGTAAGTATGTCTTTATTTATATAGCGCCAATTAAAGTACATAGTGCTTCAAAGCAGTAATACATGTGACAATCATATAAATAACAAATTATACAAATAACACATAAAGGGGAGAAGTGCTTCAGACATAAAAGTAACATTTAGGAAAAGGAGTTCCTGCTCGAAGAGCTTAGAATCTACGTAGTATAAAGCCCATCGAGAGATATTACACACATAAAGGAGGCATTGATGACAATTTATATACTGTATCATTACTGAGACCTTACCTGGAGAGTTCTGCAGAGTTTATATATAGCATTTTATACTAAAGGACCTCAACATTACAATCTGTATGTAGCACTGTCCCCCCCTCTGGGAGATGTTATGACTGCTACAAGGTGTTGTGGTGCTGGCATACCTGTGAGGGTCAGGAGAGCTGGGTCATTTGCGATGTGGAGGAGACCAGGAGAGGCTTTTGATGATCACTGATGTTCTTGATGGTCCTGAGCGCCTCCAGCTATAGTGGCTCCAGGATGTCCATAGATCAGTCTCCACTAAAGCCCACTTCTTCCTTCCTGCCCAGGGACTGACACTCAGACATGAGTAAGATGAAAGCCAAGGGATCTTTATTTAGCATTCACTGTAGATCGTCTTACAGCAGTGCATAGGGTCATCAGAGGATACCGGGCCTCTGGATGGTGCTTGCTCTCTGAGTCTGGAGCATCAGATCTTCCAGGCCCAGCCAGCCATGAGGTCTGGCTGGCATCTCTCTCTCCCAGCCAGGAGGAGAAGCTCTACCTCCCACTCCTTAGAAGGAGGGGAACAGACTAACTAAATTTGGCATTGCCTCTCTGATGAACCAGAAGGGGCCGGCTCAAAGTCTGTACCTATACAAGATAGGCTATACACAGACCATGAGTCACCACCACTCTTCTGTCACTCAGAGAGGAGCATGAGGGGGGTCAAATGCCAACAGAATGGCCTGTCCCACCCTAGACTACTAAGGCCTTACATTACAGGGGGAATAGACAGGTAGAAAATAATAACCATGTTACTGTACATGTAAGAGAAGGGAGAAAAGGAGAATGTGTTTCAAAGGCATAAGTAAAACACAAAAAAGACGCCAATTTGAGAGAAAAAGAAACACGGAAGTTAAGCTTTAAAAGTGTAGAGCAATAATAAAAAATGTGAATACAGTAAGTTCTTTTTTTGAAGAGTAGTAGATGCATGGAGAGCCTTCATGAATAGGTGTATGGGCTAAGGCAGGAACACTTGGGAGAGACACAGGGCACACTATGGTTTTAGGAAACTTCAGGAAAATGTCATACACTGTAGTAGAGTCTGTTCTGTGTCCTGTATGTGCTATCCCATATACTGAAGCTCATATCGCTGCCATTTCAAACTGTTGCCTTAGCAACCCTTTCTCTGACTCCTAAGATATTTGTATATTCCTAGATCCCTAGCACTTGGTAAAGCCCTGCCTTATTTCCCGGTGCGAGGCTGGTCCATCTGTCCTTTTCAGTTTGCAGCCATTGCTAGTGGTCTACCCCAAATTGCTCTCCCTATGGAAGCATTGCTTTTTTACCTTCCCTTAATTTATGCATCCCCAAAGTACCTATTCATTTTTGTTTGTTTTCATAATAATGTTTATCAGAAATACAAGGAGGACTTTATTTGCATGAAGAAGGAGACACGTTTACCTGTCTGTCAAATTTCACTGAGCCTCAGGGAACCTGGGACAGAACAGAGTCTGTGGTCCTTTTTCTATAAACAGTTTATACACTGTAATAAGGTCCTATGATTCTACAATAGGGAACATGAGCAGACATGTATCTGCTGCCATGTTTTTCTGTTTCTGCGTTTTGGCTACCCCTGCTCTGTACACAATAATGTTATCTTCTGCATGAAGACCTCTTATGTTGGGTCACCAAGGCACTACAATCTAAAATGAATCAACATTTCTCCAGGACCTAAACGGTCACGCTTATTTTAAGATGCGAGCGTTGTGCCTTTTTATGTTTTAGCATAGTGCATTGCATTGTGGTAAAAAATGTCATTAATTAATCTAAAACAATCTATACATGTATGAATGATAATCACAACAATGATCTCAGAAAGATGCACAGCCTTAAGGATGTTTGTTTTTTAAATGTACCATGTAATAGAAAGTAATTTGAGGCTTAAAGCTAAAAATGCAGTAAACTGGAACAACAATAGAAAAAATGGATTCGCCTTTATAATATTAATGTTCTTCCTCCTAAATTCAGTTTCTATATTTCAGTGATCACTATACATGTATATATTACCTGGTCACAGTTAACATTACAAGACACTGTTTTTAAGTAAAATCCTTGCCTGCTTTATTCAATGTAACATCGCCGGAAGAAGAGATCAGTGTATCTTGAAAGTTCGCACAAATAAAAGCATTTCATTAGCCACAGAACGGTATAATCTATTCATTCTTTATACTGTAAATAATATATATATCTATAAATATATATATATATATATATATATATAAGTATATATAAAATATATCTTAATAGTATATATATATCAGCATATATATATATATATATAAAATCAAAAACAAATAGTCAATACCGTTTTGTATCTTGTTCTTTGAAACAAGGCAGCTTATAATGTCATCTGTGTGTAAAACCTACCCCTCCCCCCTCTGCAGTATACGATTTATGACTTATGGTGTTAGATGGTCCCTAAATGCTTATTATGTTAGAGTATGCTTGTGTGTGTGTAAGTAAGATGGGAGGATGAAATCAGATTTTTTTTTGGAGCAAAATGGAGAAGAGAGGCTTGAAACCGCAGAATGTGGAGGTTATTGGTGAGGCTTCATCCAACAGTGGCTGAAGATGATGATTTTATATATATATGTGTGTGTGTGTTTGATGCAGCTATTATTTTCTGTCTTCACTAGAGATGAGTGAAACCTTCAACAAAGTTTGCAAATGTAACAATGTTGGAACTTTACCAAAAGTCACCAAAAAGTACCTGTTGAAAAATCTAGAATTTTGATACATTTGGAAAACTTGTGTATCAAATTTTAGCAAATAAAAATAATAAATGTTTGTTTAACTTCTTGGCCATTTTGCTACATTTTATAAAAACAAAATTGCCCAAACTTTTGCAGATTTTTCATCTTCACTGTATCTGAAAGAAGTAAAAGAAAAAATTCTGACTTACCACAGATCATATCCCAAAGTGTGCTCATCATACAGAAGACATGTGCGTACATAATCTTAAGTATCTCAATAGTAGGAAGTATGACCAGCCACCAACAAATGTTTCCAGAGCAGGGAAATACATAAGTATGATGAGAAGGGCAAAGAAATGATACGGTCCGCTTCTTTACAAATAGAGAATTGTATCTTTAGATGTTGAGTAGAAACCTTGTCATTGATGAACTTCCACTTATACACTGTGTGAAGACCTTTATATATTTGCTACACTGTTCAGAGAAGAATCCTTGTGGAAATTAATAAGGTCCCTAGTGTGTTAGAAGACACAATACACAGAGGGGAAAATAGTTACAATTAAGATAACTGGTCAGATCGGTGATTCAAACAAAAGAGAATAAAAGTTAGCAAACAATGATTCTGTTACTTTATAGAAGACAAATAAAAAAATAAATGTAATAAATCCAATGCTTTATTGTTAGTCCCATAATATTTATAATAAAAACAATGTCAGAACAACACTTTTTTTTTACTTTGTACTCGGCTACTTACTTTTGGATTCTTAGGACCTTATTCTATAACCTGTGACAGAGCACTCAAAGGAGCTTTCCATGTGATAGCTATCACAGTTTTTAGAATAAGGTCAAAGTTCTGTACAGTAGCATATCATAGACTACTTTTCAGTGTTGCTTTTCCATTGGAGAATATTTTAGATCTCTAGTGGTCACTATTACTGCTGGTTTATGTTGTATGTAATACTAGTGCCAGTTCTTTAGTCATTGATTTTTTATGAATTCATTTTATGGGAGTGTAAATCAAGCAACTTCCCGAGCTGGGGTTCAAACTCAGAATCTTTCCACGAGAATACAGAGCAAATATCCCTCTGTCACGTTGTAACGGGAGACCAGGTTTATTAACACCTTTTATATCGGGATCATATGATTGAGCAAAGCAAGGAGGTAAAATAAATGGTAATTTATTCCAGGAAAAGACATACACACAATGGATCACAATATGCAATAGCAAATACACTTAGTGGGGATCTGGGCTAAAGAACTAACCTTTCCTAAAATTAATACTTGAAAAATTACATCTGTACCAGACCTTTTCACTGACCAGGAGGTACTCACAAAAGTCGTGGAACTCAATTCGGCATGTAATTCCAGCCGTGACCGCTACATTCTGTTTTTCAGAACTTGGCCCCTGAAAAGAGGGACTTTTCTTGAGTTGAAATCTTTGAAGCCAGCTCGTGTCTATTTCTCACAAAGCATCTTTTGGAGATCTTGAATTTGCCGCTATTGGTTTGGCGCTTAGAATTTGCCATCCTGATTGGCTGCAAGGTTTCTTATAGGTTTGGGAGTCCCATTAACAAACCACAGCATCCAATCAGCGCGTGGGAATTTCTCTACCAACCAATCACCGATTTGCCGGTATATTGAAGCAAGGCGGGCACCGATTTCAATTCTGCTAAGGGGCATGCACCAACCTGGCACCTCTGCCTCTTAGCATATCGAGCCCCCCGCTGCTCCAGGCTCTGCAAAATCTGGGGACAGGCAAATGGTGGCCGGATAGCCCTTTGTGCTAGCAGGATGTGGGTACTCGAGTGCAACTCCTGTACTCCGCCTGCCCTAACACCTTGGCATCCCTGAGGCTTTCAAGTCCAGGACTTGGAGGAGACCCAGTGGCACCAAGCTTTGTGGCCATCTGGACTCTCAGGCCCCCGGACTTGGAAATCCCACAATTCATTCATCGGTTACATGTATATATACATATTAAATGTGAACCTTTAATAAAATATACTTTTATACTGTGTGGTGTGTTAAAAGTTCTAAGTCCACTGTTCCTGGTGGTAGGGATAGAATAAGACTATATCACTTCTATTCCTACCAGCCTTATCCCTGCCACACTGTAAAAACCTGATGTAACTTTTAACTCACAAATAAAAGCCTCACAGCTTTATCACCTAGCTGGGGCACCCCCTGAACCCCTCTACTCAGGTTAGGGTGGCTTGGGTATGCACTGGGCATCCCTTCTTCTGCTTGGGACCCCTGTATTGTTCCAGGGATACCTTGATCCCATATACTCTTTTTACCTTTCCTGCTTGTGCTGAAGCAGGGAGTCTTGGCGGTGAGTTGCAAGAACGTTTCCAGGGTAGGGTTTTGACCAGAGCGCTGTGCTTAAATGTGCCCAAGAATTTCACCTGATCCTCTGGTACATTGTTGGGGTACTCCGTAACTCGGGGTCCCCGCTACATAGATACGATCTGACAATGCTTTCTACGCAAAACCCACTCTGATACTCCCAGCCCCGCAATCTCCACTTGCTAACACTTCTGGAAAGGCAATACACAAAAAATACTGTATTGTCGCATAATTTACATACAGTCACAGTAATGTATATACGACAGCCAGGTCCAAGAACTGACACTCTAGGACCTCAACACACGGATCAGGGGTAACCAAGTGGGCTTAACCTTTATTATTGAGCCTGGTTACCCCCTCACCATCACAACCGGGGACACATATGTCACATGTCACATATTTAAGGGGTTAGTCCCTCCTACGGTCAAAGTGTACTAATGGCATACTGTAGGAATGTTTAAAAGGTCAGTCTCTTTTAGGAACAGAGTGTATTAATGACAGTGAAATGTTTTAATTTTATACATTTCTTTATTAATAGTGGACATAATATAAAAAATTACGTTGACACGTATTCCATTGAATTCACATCAATGTTGTGGAAGATGAACACCAAAAATGAAAATAAAGCCAACAAATGGCTGATACTGAATCCAAATATGGAATAAATGTCCCATTAGTGTTCCTTCTTTTATAGGGAATCTGATTGTGTGGAAATCAATAAGGTCGCTGGTGTGTTAGAAGACACATTACACAGAGGGGAAAATAGTGTTACAATTGAGATAACAGATGGTTGATTAAAAGAACAGAGAATAAAAGTTATGGAGAGCACTCAAACAATTCAGAAGACAAAGTGAAAACTAAACACGATAAATCAATGCTTTATAGTATCTCCCATAATATTTATTATAAAACAATGACAGAGGAACTGGTACCAGTTTTCGTACTTTGTAAACCTGCTTCTTAATTTGGATTCTTAGGACCTTATTATATAACCTGTGACAGAGTCGATACAGAACTCAATGGCGCTTTCCTTGCAATAACTATGGCGTTTTTTAGAATAAGGTCATAAAGTTCTGTACAGTAGCATACAGTATCATGGACTACTTTCCAGTATTTCTTTCATATTATGGAACATTTTAGATGTCTATTTATTTGTAGTGTTTTCTATTACTGGTGGTTTGTGCAGTGTGTAATACTGGTACCAGTTCTTCAGACATTGTTTTTTCTGAATTCATTTCATGGGAATGTAACAGGAGACACAGATGTCACATGTTTAAGGTGCCATTCCCTCCTAGGGCCAGTGTACTAATGACAGTGACATGTTTAAGGGGTCAGTCCCTCCTAGGACAAAGTGTACTAATGACAATGACATGTTTAAGGGGTCCGTCCCTCCTAGAACCAAAGTGTACTAATGGTAGTGACATATTTAAGGGTCTGTCTTTCTTAGGGCTATAGTGTACTAATAGCAGGAATAGGTTTAAGGGATTTTGTTTGGGCGATTGAAATATTTTTTACCCAAATCTGACACCAATCGCAATTTTCTAAAAAAAAAAAAAAAGTAAGTGAGCACAGTGAGCACAGTGAGCACAGTGAGCACAGTGAGCACAGTGAGCACAGTGAGCAAAGACATGGGAGAAGTTTGATTTCCTATTACTTCTCTTTTATTTCTGATTTCATTGTGTATTCAGCAAGAGTTTGTACAGGCAAAGCTCCACAGGAGAAGTCCCCATGGGATCAAAGGCCTGGCCACAATGCGGGCCAGCTTTGGGCCTCGGAGAGACTGGCAGGCCAAAAACCATCAAGGGCTGGTGAGTGACAGCGGAAAGCCCATATATGCCCTCCCCAAAAAAAGCATTCCCCCTATGGCCCAAGGTGACCGCTAGGGGGAAAAGAAAGAGAAGACGCTCCCCCCACCAGGGGCCTATACTTGGCCTGCTGCCCGCTTTCCCAATTTTATTCGCGAACGCAGAAAGCACCAATGAGCGTACAGCGGCCCGCCTCCTCAAACCGCAAACAATACCCACATCCCAGAGCCTCGTAGCTGTGGGCTCTAAGCCTTATAGAACTACCAAGGATCAAAATATACGAACATATCTAGCGGAACAGACTAGGGGAATCCCACCCTCTATTTCGGAACCTAAGCCACCTCAATTGTCACCTCTACTTACCGAGGGAACACGTGTGGAACCACCAGCAAGAGACCGACCGGTTCCAACAGACGGCAACGAAGAGAGGTGTGCTGCTAAGAAGCCAATCCTCTCCTCTTTTTTCCTTCTTTCTGCTCTCTTCTTAAGCTTTTTGGGTGAGCAGGAGAGGGTCAATTTGCTTCGCTCGGATGGGGGAGGGAATGAACCTAGGCCCTGCCCTACCTTGCCACCAACAGGAGGCTGGAATGGTGGGGTTTTTTTGGCGTCTCGAGAAGGTACGGTGGGGGGAGCTGAGGAGACGGACCAGACATTCAAACTCTCCCCCAAGCTAAGAAGCCCATGTTACCTCGGTCCTCTTCGAAACCACTCTGGACCTTCGGGGTCTATGAAGCTCTTCTCTGACCCCTACGTGTGTGTAGCCCCCTTTCCCCCATGTCTAGGGAAACGACTTGTGGTGTTTTACATGAGTGGATTACAGGAGGCCTGATCCTCTGCTGCAGGGAAGCTGGGGTGACTTTGTTCACTTACACACAGCGCCTCCACCTGAGAAGGATCCTCACACCGTGGGATAGCCCCTCACAAGACAATAAAGCAATACATTTTCCGATGTAGAAAATATTTTATCTAGGTCAATACCTCTATTATTGAACAAATAAGGTGCTCTTAGTGAATGCCAAAAACAATGTAATTACTATGTGATGCTAGATGACACAGCAGCTAACATTAAAGACAAATACAGATGTGTTCTTAATTAGTGCAAATAAGTGCTAGTGTCACTATATCAAAATACAATGAATGAATGCATGCAAATTACTGATAATAAAGTGCAAATAGTCCTCTATACTGAGGTCCAATTAGAGCTGCCTAAAAAGTCTTGCTGGCAGTCTGACAACCAGTTGGAGAAACTGCAAAAGACAGACCTTTCTGGCTCTTGGTAATAGAGTAGAAAGTCGCCTTAGATTCTGTGAGAATCTGGCCTGTAATAAAGGGGCTATACCCGGCTAGTTACCCCTAATTTGTGTGGGGAGAGAAAGGGTTAATGTATAATGTACTATGTATGTGTATTCCAAAGCACTTTTATTCCCTGTGAATTCAATTCCCAAGTGTAGTTAAGCAGGCAAATCAGGTAAAGTATTTTGTGATCTATGGGTAAGCACTGTGATGTAATTTGGGAGTAAGCCCTGTAAAGGGTTCATGGGATTATGTAACTGTATGTACTAATTTCTCAGATAGCAGACTTGTAATGGGATTTGCATGTGAGTTACATTTGTATGGAGGGGCCTCTGCTTTAATCAGGTGAGGTTCCTGCAGATAAATGTGCATTGAGGATGATCTGGGAGCTTTGGGAGTCCCTAACGTCAAAGGGCATCCAGTGGCTTTGTTGCCAAGGTGTCTGGAGATATTCAGGACTATCAAACTGCAGATCCATAAGGAGTGGGCCAGATAACATTAAGTATCTGCCGTCAATTCCTCCTATGGGTTAGACAATGCCCTGCCATTCAGCACTAGACTTGGTGTTGTCAGGGGGGGTGGGCACTCCTGCTTCCTCCCAGAGTTCCTTACCTGTTTTTGATAGGACTTCAAACCCTATAAAGAGGCAGGTTGCCCCAAATCCCAGAGTTGTGAGTGTTCGCTGTTCGTAGTTGGTGGTTCGTGACTCTAATCCAGCAAGGGAGAATTGCTAGCCAGTGTTATTCTTGGATACTTCACCCTGTTATTTTATCGTAAGTGTTATTTTCAAGTGTTATTTGTGTTGTGTTGTGTATGTCCCCAAGGGAATAAATCTTCAGTTTATTTTATCATTTTGTCCTGTTCAATCAGTGCCCAGTATATTCGGCGTGAATTAGGTCTGGTCTACCGTGACATGCTTAGATTTACTGGTGGCAGCAGCAGGACATGATTGAACCTGTGTTATAGTCTACTGCGGGATTCTATAACACAGTGAGGGTACTCGTAGATTGCGAGCTCCTCAGACAAGTGATAACTCACACACCTGTTTCGTAAAGCACGAGAGATATAACACTATCCCCTTATTCCAAATACCTGTGGTAAACATCCCAACATGAGTGCTCGTGCAGGACGTTTCCGATCCTGGGGGCGAGAGCAAGTCGTGGAAAGATGTGTGGGCTATGGAAAGCCGACGGACGGTCGGACAAAGGGACAGCTGGAGCAAGACCTGGAGGAATACGAAGCCAGAATGGCTCCACCGGAGGGGCATGGCCCCTCAGCTGTTGCAGCGGGCGGCAGCCAGCACGGAGTGCAGGAGGTTAATCTGGCTCCCGAGTTGCAAGAACATGGGGATAGAGCAAGTGACCACCTGAATGTTGGTGGCTTGGCACGAGTGGGTGGATCGGGCTTTGCAGCGACTGGACTAGTCACCCCTGCGCTCACCGCGCTCCTGACCACATGGGGAGAGGGGGCTACGGCAGCAGAGCGAATCCAGCTGCTGGCCGTGGCATGGGGAAGAACCCCCCACTTCCACCTTGGCAACGGGGAACAGGACATTCCCAGAATAAGGAAACTATGAGAAAACAGAGTCCCTGTTTGGATATGCACTCCACCTTATATGTATAAATTATACATACTGGAAAGAGGTGGTGTGTACCACCTCCACTGATTTGAAAGAATATTTGATTTATTATGAACAAAAAGAAAACAAAAAGGTAGATTAAAACTAAAACTCGCAACAGTGATTATTGTAGAACTGCAGGTCAATGTGTAATAATATTGTCCCTGCTAATACGAAACTGTGAACATAACCATAACAGATGCAAACAGCCATGGCAGATGTCTGCATATGATAATTACTGTATCCAGGCATATGTGCTAGTGCTTCAAAAGAAGTGCTAAATGTACACTATGTAGTGTGAAATATTGAACCCAAGACTCTCACGATGATGAGAGAATTTGTGCCAAATAAACTAAACTAAATAAACGTATATAAATCCTGTTTGTGTGTGTGTGTTTATTTACAATGTAAGCTGCCTAGATAGCTGAATTACCTGCTATGCGACATCTGTATAGACCTATTGTGACACACCCTGATCAGATTAATCTTAGATCAAGTTATACTGCACCGACACACTTTATTCAAGCAAATACCCAGAATGTACCTGGCAGATACCTGGAATGCGCCGCTCCTCACCTCTGACAAGCCCCGTTGCGTTTGCCTTCCCAGCCTGGGTTCATGCCTGGCTGACGGGCGGCTGATCTGTTAAATGATAATGATTAGGATTTAATAGGCTGCAATGCTTCGCGTGTCTACCAGATGGCATAAATTCATGAATTGTAATGCAGTATATATATATATACTGTGCAGTATTGCAGCCAGCGGGAATAAAATGCTTCAATCCCTGCCTGGAAAATACCTCAATGCACTCGGGCAGAAAACAGTCACAAACCTCAATACACCCGGGTATACCCGAATTCGTGGGACTAGCCGAGCTCGAATAAAGTGTGTCGCCAGTGTAGGGTGTATTTTTGTATCTGTAACTATGTCAAGGTCCTGATGGCCTATGAGGAAGTAATTGATTCTTGTATATACTGTAAATTGTGGGGGTGAGAATAAAATGTGAAATATTTCATCTTAGAATGGAAGAGTCTCCAAGAATCTAAAAGATGATGTTCTTGTAGAAGTTTATTTCGTTTCCTTGTCTCTAAGGGCCTCATTCAGAGAGGATTGATTAAAATTATCGCCAGGGCATTTAAAATGACTGTTTTTTTGGGTGTTGATATCACGGTATTCAGAAAGGCTCGATTACCTGTGATAGCAAAATTCCCAAAACGGGCGAGTTGTGCCAGCGAGAGCATCGAGCCTCTGAAAAGGCCTAAACCGGCGATTCATTTCTGCTGCAAGGAGCGCTCTGAGCCGCCTCTCACAGCTGAATGTCGCCCGAAAATTATTTTTTAAATTAAATTTCTTTCCTATTGTATGTGGCAGGGGGTTCTCACGGAGCTGAACCACATTGGTTTCAGGTCCAGGACCCCCTGCTTCCAGAGATACGCACCTTTATGGGGTGCCGGTAATCTCCTATGCAAGGAAATGTCCCGGTCACGTGACGCGGGACTTTCAATACAGAGGATAACGGCACCCCATAAAGGTGCCTAATCACGGAAGCAGGGGGTCCCCCTGCAAACATTGTATTACTTGCTTGAAGAGCTCATTAATGGGATATAGAAGAAATGCCCGGGTCTGGAACTTTAAAAGCCAAAAGCTGTCTGTAAGAACAGCGATGGCTCAACAGATTCTATTGTTACAGGCAAATCACCCTAGAGCTGAATAACGTTCAATCTTCATCCATAGAATTGAAATACTATAATAGTTATATTATTACAATTTGGTGAAAATCTGTCTTCAGATGCATGCATCCAACCAGTAGATAAAGTAGAAGGGAGATCCAAATTTGGAGAAAAAAACGGAGAACTGCGTTGCAAGAAACTGGGACTAAGCAGATTCAATATTAAAAATAGCTTTCATTATTGGGGTGACAACATGGAGGTAAGCAGGTTAATACGCTAGCATGTTTCACGCTATTACAGCGCTTTGTCAAAGAGTGTCTTATCGTTGGGCAGATAAGTACTATTTAAATGTTTTTCCGAAACCTGAAATGACGTAGCGCACATGGTGCAATATCTATTGTAAACTGGAAGTGGGTTCGGCGATCGATGCTCAATACACAGTCTACAGCATGCATGTCAAACTTCAGTCTTCGAGGGCCGCAAACAGGCCAGGTTTCCAGGATATCCCTACTTCAGCACAGCTGGCTCAATTAGTGGCTCAGTATGACTGAACCACTAATTGAGCCCGCTGTGCTAAAGTAGGGCTATCCTGAAAATCTGACTTGTTTGCGGCCCTCGAGGACTGGAGTTTGACATGCTTGGTCTACAGCGACTCCTTCTGGATAAAATAGTACATCACGAGTCAACATTAAAAATGACAGTGACCATAGAGCAGACCTGCACAACTTGTAAAGCGAGAAGGGCCAAACTGCTCCAAGGAAAACAAATTCGGGCCGCACAGGTAAAATCATCATCATCATCATCATCATCATCATCATCATCATCATCATCATCATCATCATCATCATCATCATCTCGCCTCCAGCACCTCTCATCATCATCATCATCATCATCCTCATATCTCCTCCAGCACCCCTCCTCAATCGCTCCCAGCACCCTTCATCATCCTCATATCTGCCCCAGCACCCCATCATCCTCATATCTCACCCAGCACCCTTCATCATCCTCATATCTCCCCCAACACTCATCATCTTCATATATCTCCCCCAGCACCCTCATCCTCATATCTTCCCCTGCACCCCTCATCATCAACCTTTGCGAGACTCACCTTCTATCTCACACCCCCATCTATCCCCCTCACCCATACACAATACTCCCCCTTCACATAACACACAATACCCCCTTGCAGACCACACACATCCCACCCCCCTGCACCTCAACCCCCCTGCACCTCACCCCTGAACCTCACCTCACTCTCCCCCCATGCATCTCACATCACATCTCTGCACCTCACATCACCCCCTGCACCTCACCTCACATCACGCCACTACACCTCCCCCCTGCACCTCACTTCACTCTCCCCTTTCCCCTCACATCACCCCCCACTCACCCACAACCGCCCCCTGCACCTCATCAACCTCCCCCCCTGCCAACCTCACTTCACTCACTTTGTCACCCTCACTCCCCTGTCACTCTCCCCCACTCACCTCCCCCTTTCCCCTCCACCTCCGCTACCTCCCCATCCCCCCTCCTCCCCCACATCATTCCTTCCTTTCCCTGCCCCCTGCCCACTCCCCTCACCAAGGTCACCACCCCTACACCCACCAGCTGCCCCCTCACCACACCTCACCCCTCCCACAGACTCACTCCCCCTCTGTCCCCGGCACCAGGAGGGATGTCTCCAATCAGCGGTTCTCGACAACTTATCCCCGAAATCCACGGCCATCCCCCCTCCCCCTCTCCCTCCCCTAGCACCCCGCCCATCACACAACCTCCCCCCTGCACCGTCACCATCACTCACCTTCAACCTCACCTCCCCCCTCCTGCACAATCACCTCCCTCCACCCGGCCCTGCAGCCTCACCTCTCCCATCACCGGGGGGGGCGGCGGGTGCCGGGGGGGGGGGGGGGGGGGGGGTGACCGGGGTCCTCCCCATTCCACCCATTCCACGGGGAGCGCGCGGCGCGTGGCGACAAGCACCTCACTCCCCTCCCTACACTCACTCCCCCCCTGCACCCACACCCCCCCATCAACCTCACCCCTCCCCCCCTGCACAACCCTCACCTCCCCCCCCATCACCTCACAAATCATTCCCCTTCCCCTCACATCCACTACTCTCCTCTTCCCCTCCCCACCTCCCACTCTCCCACTCTCCTCCCCCCTAGCACCTCACCCTCAGATCACCCCCTCCACCTCCCCAGCATCCACCCAGCCTTCCCCTCACCGTCCCCCCCCTTCACCCTCCGTCCTCCTTCCCTTTCACCTCCCACTATCCCCCCCTTGCAGCCCCTCACCTAACGCAGACCGCCCACTCACCCTCGCCACCAATCACTTCCTGCTTCCACTCCGTCCCTCTACCCCCCCGTCCCCCCTCTCTCCCCAAGATCCTCCACCCCCTCCCCCCTACCCCCACGTACACCCTCCTCCCGACCCCGGCCCCCTCTCCCGCGTCCGGGCCCCGTATCCCCAGTCCCCCATGCCTCCTCCCCTGCCCCTCCCCCACCCCGCCCCCGACACCCTCACCTCCCCGGTGCACCTCACCTCCCCCCTCCAACCTCCCCCTCACTCACCGGCACCTCTCACCTCCCCTCCCCCCCTCCCGGCACATCTCACCCCCCCCATCCCCTCCACCCCCGCACCTACCCTCACTCCCCATTCACACCCCTTCCCCTCACCACCTACGCGCTCCCCTCCCCCGAGGAGGGCCAGCGCAATCACCAGTCCCCAAACTCCTCCCCCTTCCGCGCGGGTCCAGCCCCACCCTTCAACCGCCCTCCCCTCCCCTCTCCCCGCCCCCCCCCCTTCGCCTCAGACCCCACTCCCCCACGGCCACCCCTGCCCCAAGACCCGCTTAAGGGAATCATCAGGAGTCCCCCCCACCCGCCACACGCCTCCACCTCATCAGTCCCCGCACCTCCTCACACATCAACTCTCTCTCCCCCCCTCCCTCTCCCCCCTGCAACACTCACCATCAGATCACCCCCACTAACCAACTACCCCTCACCTCCCACCCCGCCCTGCACCTCACCCCCACCTCCCCCCCCAGATCCCTCACGTCCCCTCCACTTGCCCCCTCACCGAATCCCCCATCGCCCCCCTGCCACCTCCCCCTTCCCCCCACCGCACCCGCCCCCACCCCCTCCTTCCCCTTCCCCATGTCCCTGCGAGCCGTCCCATCCCTCTCCCTCCCTTTCCCTCCCCTACTCCCCCTCGCTCATCCATCCCCCCCCTCCCCGCCAACCTCACCCCCACATTCCCCCCGCTCCCCCCCCTACACCTCTCACTCCCCTGCACCTCACCTCCCCCCCGAACCTCACCTCACTCACCTGCACCTCACCTCCCCTCCCCCCTTGAACCTCACCTCCCCTCCCCCCCTTGCACCTCACCTCACCCCCTGGCACCTCACTCCCCCCTTGCACCTCACCCCCCCTTGCACCTCACCTCCCTTTGCACCTCACCCCCCCTTGCACCTCACCTCCCCCCAACGGCTCCTCACGGAGCAGGCAGGACTAGCACACTCGTGCAGTCCTGAGAGCAGGCTTGAGGAGGAGGAGGGGGTGAGCGGGCTCACGGCTCCCGGGCAGGAGAGGAGGGGGCTCAGGGCTCGTGGCTCCCAGGCAGGAGAGGAGGGGGCTCGCGGCTCCCGGGCGGGAGAGGAGGGGGCTCGCAGCTCCCGGGCGGGAGAGGAGGGGGCTCGCAGCGCCCGGGAGGGAGATAAGGGGGCTCGCAGCTCCCAGGTGGAGAGGGGAATCGCGGCTCCCGGGCAGGAGAGGAGGGGACTCGCGGCTCGTGGCCCAGGAGAGGAGGGGGTTCCCACGGCTCACGGCCGGGAGAGGAAAGGGGAAAGCGGCTCGCGGCTGGGAGAGGAGGGGGGATTGTGGCTCGCGGGCGGGAGAGGAGGCTTGGGAGGAAGGAGGATGGGGAAAGCAGCCGCGGGCCACACAATGAGTGCAGGCTTGCCGCATGCAGCCCACGGGCCGCGTGTTGTGCAGGCCTGCCATAGAGCATTCAGTATTGAATGACTATAATATAATCATAATAAAAACAACCTTAAGAAAAAGAAAAGCCTGCTGAATGGAATCATAGTATATATATATAGTTACCAGATGCAGGTCCAGTAAATAAGAGACAGCACACAGATACCTTGACTACCGGAGGACGCGATACAGCACAAAGGCTTAGGGGCGGACCAGACAGCGGATGGAGGTCACATGTACCTCCATAATACCGCTGTCTGGTCCGCCCCTAACCCTTTATGCTGTATCGCGTCCTCCGGTAGTCAAGGTATCTGTGTGCTTATCCCATAACACAATAATAGACATACGATACCGGTTGAAGCATGACATCAAGGGACAGAACACAGGTAAGTTGATCACAAGTTTGTATTGAAAAAGAGACACAAAAACCAACGTTCCGGTCCCCCAGTCAGTCCACCAGTGCACCACCTTGAGAAAGGTCCCACAGGGGGACCGAAATGTCGGTTTTTGTGTCTCTTTTTCAATATATATATTTATATATCCAAAACAACCATGTCAAGATAACCCTGAAGAAGTCAGTTTAGCTGATGAAACGCGTAGGGCCAGGTGTGCAGTGGATCTTCTTACGCTTCTTGCAAACCTGCTCGTTATTCCTACCTGGTTGGTATCTACATCTACCGGGTGACGTCATCCGCTGTCCCGCCGCATCCATCGTCCCCGGAGGGAACCAAAGATCAACTGTTGGTGTGTGCCCGGGGAGAGGAGTTTGCGGAGAGCCTGATATCGTGAGTTCTTGCTGGCGGTGAACAACGAGGGCAGTATTGGACACAGTGGAGTCACGGAGCAGTACAGCAGAAAAGCGGCAGTTGCTGATCCTCTGGAGCATGAGTACAATCTCATAATATGCTTTTAAATATTCTATGTTTGTGAGTTCATTTTATGAGCCTTTTTTGGGAATAAAATTTATTTTTTGCACAGTAATGCACTAGGATTCGGCGCTTTTTTTCTTCTTTTTTTCTATGCAGGTGGAGAGGGAGGTCGTTGTGCCCTCGTTAAGAAGCTGCCTGTTTCCTGATAGTGCTTTGTTTTATTCCCCTTTATTGGACATTTTTTTGGACTCCAAAGGACTATTTGCATTGTGCATTTACAGGAGGGTCTACAGCACAGCAAATGTATTTATCCATGTACTATTAATTAGATATCATTGATCATGCAGTTACAGTTTAATTGTTTTAGTTAAATATTTTATTTTATTATATACATATATCTTTTTTTATCTTATATATTTCGTATATTCTCTGGACATATATTTACACAAAGCGCAGGACCTTTATTGTATATATAATAATGAGAATATCTATATAAATATATATATATATAATATATAGATTCTATATATATATATATATTATATCTATATCAAAAAAAGAAATAGATGATATATATATATATTACTATATAATATATATATAATGATATATATATTATTATATATATATATATATATATAGATTAAAAAGTAACAAAAATATAGACAGCGCCCTTCACACACTACACCTAAATTGCTGCAGTTCTGATAAATGTGGCAAGTGTTTGTACCAGGTAAATTAGCTATTACAAATAGGTAAATCAGTATTGTATGGCATGAATCACATATATCTTACATATAAATTCGATAAAAAAACAAAAAAGTGTGCATACAATTACAAAAATTGAATAAAAAATGGAAAAATAAAAATAAAAAATAAAAATAAAAATAATGATAAAAATGAATTTGCGAAGCAAATTACAAAAATGACACAAACTGTGTCATAGGACTGAACTAAACAAAAAATACAAATAAAATAGGCTCATTAAAAATCAAAATAGTAAACACATAAAAACCATGTGAAAAATGAGCCAACAATGAGTAAATATAAAAAGAATACTTAAGTCCTCATAAAGTCCATGATAGGTAGATTACAAAAGTCCAGGCTGCTTCTTCTTGGGCTCACCAAACTCCCACAGTACCTATTAGAGAAAAAGAGAAAAGAAGCGCCCGATCCTTGTGTAAAATCAGATGAAAAATTTGATGAAAAATTTAATACATCATGGACAAGACAAATGCACACTTACAATTTGTCCAATAAAATAAGGCATATTATGGGACCATAGAAGATTATCCAAGGATAGCAGCGGAGCACAGCTGAACGACGGGATCAACACCAGCAATGAGAGGGTTAAAATTTCTTCTTTATTGAAACATGGTGCAGTGGGGGAGACATCAAAAAACTCTAACGCGTTTCAGGCTATGCAGCCCTTTTTCACCCAGCATACAGCATACAGCATACAGCACTTCCACTGCAGCAAGGGATTCTGGGAATGGGGAAAGGCGGGGTTGCAGACCTGCCTAAGACATGCAGATGCTCTAACTCTGACTCATAGTAGCCAGAGGCCGGATACAGATTGGCCACAAACATCAGGTGGGGATGGCTTACCCCCACCAACAAACTAGTCCACGGTCCTCAGGGGATTGACATCTCAGAGTGTCTAAGCTGCCTTGCATATGACCACATTATTCAAGATGGAATACACAAACACGCAGGCCTAATAAAGGATTTTAACCTTTCACTGCCCTGCCACTAACAAGGCTGAACAGTTAGGACGGCCACAGAAACAGAAAGAAAAAATATGCGGCGGGCGAGCGTATATTGATTTCCCATGGGCGATAATCCAAAAATGATCTCCTTGGACTACAGTATGGTTAAACACGCCTACGTTGCAACACCACTGTACAATTCAATACAACACTTGAATATGACACAACCTTGGTACACTCAGCATAATACAACATGCATACCAAACAATGGCTTACCTCAGTAGATCATGGGCTGGGTAGGCTTCTGACTTCTTGCCCTGACTGTCATCCATTTCATCACCTGCGCTTTCCTAATTAGGAGATTACTCCACCGCGGTCCAGGAAGATTTACGGCCCACCAACCCATAACTTAGTAATTGAGGGCTTGTCAAGATTCCCCATAGGTAGCATCCCTTAGCGGTGTGGGGTTGGCGAGTGGTAAGTATAGTCTGCTTTACCCCTCTATAACGGTGGAGCTTTCAGCACGTGCATTAATTTTCGAGGTATTGATAGGGTATATTGTACCATCTTCGTAACCTATGACACTAGAGACACTCTCTTCTGCTCTGGTCTAAATTTAAACCAAACTTTATCATCGCGATCGTGCCAGTAGCAACAGAGAGATGGGACCTTCCAAAGGTGTGCTCCTCTGTACTCCTCCGTCCTTGCCAAGAGACAATACATGTACAGAATTTTAATGACTGGCGTCTCCTCCTCATCATCATCGGCCCCCCACGGCAAGACCCTCCAAATATATCACAGGCACAACGCATTATATCACAATGTATTGGGCCCGGGTGACTCACTGGTGATAGGACCTGGGGGGTAAGGTCCGCAACCTGGGGACCTGGTGATGGATGGGGAAGATGTGGGACACTAAGGGCAAATGACCGGAACTGGGGCCACCTGTGAAAGGGCCCTCACCAAAATCTCGGGGGGACATCCAAGGATTTCACCAGTGCAGAAGAGAAGCAAGTAGTACGTCTGAGTCAAGTTCAATTTGCCCTCTCCCGTTTGTTGCCTATATGCGGGTTTTCCCCAGCACTTGGCCTGAAGCGCTTGGTTCCTTCCGACTCCTAAAGCGCAGTAGGGAAGGATCTTTATAACAGTCGCAACTCACTGGAGAGGCCTAGGATGGCGACTTCGGCGGACTTACTAGTGCGTGGTGGGGAGAAGCAACGTAGAATTCGATGCCAGTATCAGGGGTGGTGCGGCGCACTTTTCCTGAGCTGTAGTTGACTCCCTCAGCATCATTCCATCCCAAGTGGCGTGTTCAGCAGACTCGCATGTAGGCTGAGGTCACAGCTGTGGGCTACTTGCACATCTGCTGACGTCCGCAGGTTACAAAGCTCCGCACTCGTGGACTTGATCCCAGAGAGCACGAAGAAGACCTAAGAAGGAAAATAAACTTATGGGCATAGTAGATCAGCAATGTTCCGTATCCCCAACAACACATCGCTCACGTACATCGGACGTAGATCACCGATTCACACTCTGGGTGTTCAGGATACAAGCAGACTCTTCAACGGTAGGATACCTCCCTTTAGTGGGAGCGTACCGGAGAACGGCAGATAGGAAGACTCACGAAGACAGCCGAGGCTGACTAGAGGCCACCGAAAGGCGTCGGAAGGCAGACCACTGAGTGCTGCTGCGATCATGGGGACAGAAGTGGGACGGTGCTCGGGATGGGGGGTCGTCAGGCATCGGAAAGGTTATTACCAGTATAGTTAGGACCTCCCAAGAGAGCGCCTTCTTTTAATGCCACCAGTCGCCTTAGAGTGGGCAGAAGTCCTGTGGACCTGCGCTTGACGGGTGAGCTGACACCACTTGCAGGTCAGGGGGTTAAAAACCATTTTGTAACAAGCATGACCTGTAAGTATGTCAGTGTCAAATCGGACGATACTGGGCCAATTGCTGGCACCTTACGCACTCAATTTGGTATAAGAGTTGCGCAGCTCCCGCTGGTCATCATTGCAAGGTCCGGTTTCTCTTCAGGGTCCTCGTGGGGTTCTCTAGCCTCAAAAGGCCGTCAACATCCCTCGGTGCAGAACTTCCTACACTAAGGTTAGTCAAGTCCGCCAGGTGTAGTCACATAGCGGGCACGATCTCCCAGAGGAAGTTGGGTTTAAGCGGAAATTGTCCCGATGACAAGGACTCCTCCGGTCAGCCTCATAATCTGCCCACGGTCTACATATGTATACGCAAGGCAGATCACAGAGTAGGCAGCTAACTGATGTCTCTGGAGTACAACGTGCGTGTGGTCTATTATGGCTCCTCAATACAGTCTGGTGATCTCCGGCCAATCACACCCCCCCCTGCACCTCCACCCTGGTGGTTATTATGTCCAATCCAGAGCAGCAAGCATTGGGGAAGGGTTCAGTAGTTCGCCGCTGTTTTCTATAATTCTGCAAACTGTAAGTCCGCAAAAGCTTGCAAGTGATGTCAACTTTTTGCACAGAAAGAGCATCGATGGCATCCCGCTAGTGGCGGGAACCCGCCATTCTTCTGAGGTATATAGGAGTCCATGCGGCCCCAGTTCTCTGGAGACCGACCATTTAAAGCACAAAGTCCAACAAACCAACGAGCGGTCTCTTGAGAGCAAAACACCATGTGGATGAATTTGTAGCACAGCAGTCATGGCCCCCTTCCTTCAGTTAAGGAGCCACACAAAATAAAGCAGCATTCTTTTCCTTACTGTTTGAGTACCACACTCCCTGGTAGAGCTCAGGGAACGCCTCGTACTAACAGAACGACTAGGGAAAGTGCCACAGAAAAACAACTGCCGGGCAGTCACACACACTACACACACACAACACACACACACATCACATACACCACAATCACACACACACCACACCACACACACACACACACACACAAACACACACCAAACAACAACACACACACCACATCACACACGACACACACCACACACACC